>VDFB02345263.1:0-24485 GCA_007258455.2 Sequoia sempervirens
CCCATGCTCTTCAACTGAATTTCCTGAATTGTGAGGACTCTTCTACTGAAGGCATCTGCCACCTTATTGAGAGATCCTTTCTTGTGCTTGATATTGAAGGTGTAAGCTTGTAAGTACTCCACCCATTCCATGTGTCTGTGACTCAATTTCTCTTGTGCATTCAAGAAACTGAGTGCTTGGTTGTCTGAATACACTATGAATTCCTTGGGAAGCAAGTAGTGCCTCCACTTCCTTAAAGCTTGGACCAATGCATACATCTCAAGATCATAAGAAGAATACTTCTTCTTGGCATCACTTAACTTCTCTAAATGAAAATCCACCGGTCTGCCCTCTTGACTGAGAATAGCTCCAATAGCCACATTGCTTGCATCACACTCAATGGTGAATAGCTTCTCAAAGCTTGGTAACACCAAAACAGGTTGGGTGGCTATCTTCTCCTTCAGCAACTCAAAAATTTTGTTAGCTTGCTCATTCCATACAAACTTAGTCTTCATTCCTCCTTTTATGGTATCCAACATAGCAGTACAAATAACACTAAACTATCTTATGAACTTCCTATAGTATTGAGCAAGACCATGGAAGCTTCTTACCTTTGTTGCTATCTTTGGATTAGGCCAATTGAGGATGGCTTCCACTTTGCTGTTGTCCATCTTCAAGTGGCCATGTGATAGCACAAATCCAAGGTACACCAGCTCTATTTTGATGAACTCACACTTTTCCAAATTGATGATTAGCTTCTCCTCCTGCAGCTTCTTGAAAATCAACTCTATCTATTGGAGGTGCTCTTCTCTTGTTTTGCTATAGATTAGTATGTCATCAAGATATACTACTACAAACTTGCCAATGTAGTCTTTGAGGATTTCATTCATGAGTCTCATGAATGTGGAGGGGGAATTAGACAGTCCAAATGGCATAACTAGCCACTCATAGAGACCCTCATTGGTTTTGAAAGCTGTTTTCCACTCATCTCCCTCATGTATCCTAATTTGGTGATAACCACTCTTTAAGTCTATCTTGGTATAGTACCTAGCTTCACCTAGACAATCCATGAGATCTTCAATCCTAGGGATAGGGAACCTATACCTGATGGTTATCTTATTTATGGCCTTGGAATCAGTGCAAAGCCTCCATTCTCCTCCCTTTTTAGGTGCTAAGACAGTGGGAACCACACATGGACTAATGCTCTTTCTAATAAGACCTTGGTTTAGAAGTTCTTGGATCTGCCTACCTATTTCCTCATTTTGTTGAGGGGTCATCTTATAAGCTGCTTTGTTTGGTAGGGTAGCCCCTGGTATTAAGTCTATCCTATGACTTATGGCTCTCTTAGGGGGTAATGTTGCTAGTTGACCACTACTTACAATGCCTTGATAGGTCTGCAACAATTTCTGAATCTCCTTAGGTAACTCTAGTTTTTTAGCTTCTTTCTCATTGCTTACCTCTCTTGGCTTTATCATCACTACATAACCAACTCCTTCTCCTTCTTCCAAGGCTTCTAGGAACTCTTTTTCACCAACCATGAGCACTTTAGGACCTGCTAACTGCACCTCTGTCTCTTCTAGCAAAGACTGAATTTTGAAGGTTACCTTATCTTTCTTGAAAGTATAGGAGTTCTTTGCTCCATCATGCACAGCTTGGTGATCAAATTGCCATGGCCTACCTAGGAGCAAGTGGAATGCATCCATAGGTAACACATCACACAAAAATTTGTCCTTGTACCTACCAATTGAGAATTCCACCCATGCTTGTTCATTCACCAAGACATGTTGACCTTTATTGAGCCATGTGACCTTGTAAGGATTGTTGTGGGGTATCCTTATCAACTTCATCTTGATGACTGTCTCCTCTGACACAATATTTTCAGTAGACCCTGATTCAATGATGAATCTACACACTTTCCCCATCATCTTACACTTTATCCTAAATAGGGACCTCCTTTGGCTTGGTTCTTCTTTCACCGGCTCCTTGATCAAAGTTCTCCTCATCATGAGGTTCTCACCTTCCTCTGAGTTCAATGGTACTTCAAGATGTTCATCTGCTGCAGTTGTCTCATCATGAACTAGGTTGGTTCTCTTGTCACTTCCATGAGAAGTACTACCTTTCTTTGGACATCTATAGGCCGGGTGTCCCATCTGATTGCAGTGGTAACATTTCATGTTGGTGAAGTAGTTAACTATTCCTTGTCCACCACTTCTTCCTCTGGAGCTAGAGCCTCTTCCTCTATCACCTCTAGTAGAGCTTCCTTCTTGCTGCTCAGAGTATCTGACTTCTCCTTGGGCCCTTGGTTATGAACTCCACCATAACCTCCTCTTTGTCCTCTGATGTCTTTCCCTTTACCTCTACTTTTGGGGTTTTTCTCTTGCTTATTTTTTCCTTTCTCCTCTATCTTTAAGGCCATTTGATAGCATTGGCAGATGGTTTTGAAGTTCACTAGGCTCATGTCTTCTTGGATAAACCACTTAAGCCCACTCAAATACCTTGCTAGCTTGATGCTTTCATCTTCAACCACCTTTGATCTGAGGCACAATTTTTGAAACTCCTCAGTGTATGTTTGGACATCCATGTATTTTTGCCTAAGATTGTGTCTTCTCCTATGCAACTGAACTCCATAGTCATCAGGTAGATAGGTCTACCTTATTTTAGTTACCATTCCTCTCCATGTAACTATGGGACCCTTGCCTTCTTTCTCTCTTTCAGCTTGTATGAACTTCCACCATGTGAGAGCTGCTCCTCTCAACCTTGACTTGGCCACCTTTACCTTTTGGGCCTCTGTTATACCATCACATTCAAAGTGATTTTCAATACTCTCAATCCAGTCCACAACTGAATCAAGGTCCATTTGTCCACTGAATAGTGGCACTCCTTCCAAAGCTTTGCCACTTAAGGCCTGCAATGCCTTCAAGAAGGGTTCTTCAGCAAGAACAGGGTCAGGTTTTGGAGCTTCCTCCTCCAAGTCCTCTTCTTTTTCCTTTGCTTCATGCTCTTCCTTCTGTTCTATCTTATCCTTCACTTTGTCTACTGTTTCTTGGACCTCATCCAAGAGCTTCTCCATTCGAGATAACCTCTCTCTTAGCAACCGGTTATCCTCCTCTTGCTCTTCTACCTTTTTAGCTAACTCAACATTAGTCACCATGGTTCTTTCCTCTGGTGTGTTCTCTCCTATTGACTCAATGGGCTGCAACATCAATCACAAGCCTTGATCAAACAAAGGCTCTAATACCAATATGGTGTATGGTTGACCAAAGGTTGCTTGCACAATCTCCTAGAAGACCTTTTCACTGTCTCCTTCCTGGAACTTGATACCAATGGGTTCTTGTTGAGCTTGGATGATTAACCAAGTCCTACTCCAACTCTTCTCCAAGAGTTTTCCACTTGTGCTTTACCTTGGAAGACCAACACCTCTTTTGAAACTGGTATGCTCTCTCTTGGACTTAGAAGAATCTAAGTGCCAACTTCATCATCAAACTTGAACTGCTTGCAGGGGTGCTAGAGGTACTGTAATCATGCATCTCACATCCAAATAGATCCATTTTGGATAGTATTCAATCTTCACACTACCCGTTTTCAATAATTTGCTTTGGTGAGGCCTAATTCCTAGTAGCCCTTACCAGTCATTTTTCTGCCTTTCTTGCTTAAACTTGCCAAACAACCTAGCAAATAAACTTCATTTCTAGACACCCTTTTTAGGCCTTTAAATTTTTCACAGGGTGTTAGACCCCTGTCTCATTCGTACAATGGATTCCTACAATCAAGGGTAGAAAGGGCTATTAGGCCTAATTCTTAGGGTTTCAACGTTCTCCTGCTAATTTCTCACACACATGGATTGGTCAAGTCTCAATCCTTCTAGTATCCTTGTGTTAGGTCATGTCCCACCTGGAACTATACTTTTTCCGTATAGTACTTCCTTCCCCTGCCTAAGTTCTTCCAATTTTCTCTATCAAACTCCTAACCAGACCTTTCTAAGCTCGCCTAGGGTTTTATCTTAAAAACTCTTGCTCCATTCCCTATACTTCCTACTGCTTAATATGTGTAGGTGATTGGCTCCCCTATCATTTCCATCCAATCTCTAGGAAATCCCATGGTTAGATTTCATGGGGGAGCCATTTAAGGACTGACTGCTCAAAACTGGAATTACAAACCCTTTACACTCTAATGTATGGATTCAAAGCACTAAATCTACTCAAAGCAACTTGATTACAAAAAAAAAAATTCTCAAAACTATTGTATAAACATAGATCTACTAACAAACCAGCACCCCTAATTCATCTAATAGCACTGTCACACAAGAACATATGGTATACAGAGAAAATGCAGAAAATTCTCTATTCCTTCAATCCAAAACTTGATTACAATGCATTCTCACTGCTGTCTATGAGCCACCACACCGATTTAGATGCCTTTTCCATATTTCAAGGGAAGTTGTTTGACCCCATACTCCTGATTTTTAGGGAATCCAATCCAACTAAGTTGCATGCAACCTAACAATGTTGTCATGCAACTTTGCAACATTCTTGCAACTTTACCATTATCCTACATCTTAGGACCTCAATCTCCTTGATTCCAAGCCAACAACTCCCCTAGCTGCCTCTTGGCATCTTGTAACAACAAGGATGTGGTTATAACACATTTAAAGCTCAACCTTCCAACAAAAGCTTTCTAAAGCTGAATAAAACAACTTTTAACAACAATGATTAACTAAGATGACTTTAGTCCTAGTGACTAACTCACCACACACAAACAAGACCTTCTAAGGTTCCAATTAAACACACTATCATCCTGACTCAAGGCTAAGGTTAGGTACAAGCCAAAATTGATGACAAACAAAATGGAGGTTAGCCTAGGTGCTCCTGCACCATACAACCCCAACCTTTTCCCTTCATGGGTATGTGTAGGATCATGATGGGCCAAAAAGTGGCAATATGATGGGTATGTGGCTGATGACTACTTTTTTACCCAAAATTGATGAAACACAAATGGTTTTTAAAGGAGATTCTTATTTTTCCACTGATATAAATTATTCTTTACTTTGAATTTAATAAGTAATTATTATTCATTTTCTATTCAAATTATGACTAAAGTCCTGATTGATAGGCTAATTGAAAAACATCTATATAGCTTTCAAATAGTATCACCTTTTTTGAATCAAAAACATGTGTCACATTCTATGCTTCACATACTGTAGGATTAAAAAAAGAAAATTTGAATTTCATGAAGTTTTAACCAAGTTAGGGTGGTCAGATGTACGGGTTTTTATATTTTTTAAGAATTTGTAAAAAAAATTCATAATTAATTATTTACTTGGAAAAATTACAAAAATATGCATCACATGAGGGCATGGGTCCTCCTAGTTATATCAAATCTTATAAAAAAATATTATCATTTATTATGGTTAGGGTGAGTCAGTGAGACCTGCTTCTTATTTTTTCCCTTAAATTTAGAGTACCACTACGTTAAATTTTCAATTTCCTATTCTTACATATTTTTTGAAATAATATAGATAACTTATTCAAATTTTTTATATCAAGTTGCCTAACTCTAATTTTCGTTTTGTCCTTAAAGGCTGTTTTCCATGATGATCCTGCACATACCCTCATTCTTTTGTGTGTAGGCTACAAAGTAGAGCTAAGAGTAAAGAACTGAACACTCAGTCGAAGGTAAGTTTTCTTTGAGTTCTCCTTGCACTTTATTCTAACTTTCTACTTTTTGATTGTTTATTTTTTTCAATATACCTTAGACCCGAGTCAAGAAGTGAAACTTTATTCTTCCTGCTTGAGCTCCTAAGCTTTTTGTCACTTAAGACACTAGCATTCCCTTTGGATGATAGTGCATCGTGTTGGCATCCTAAATCTGTGCTTATGTTCATTGGCGGAGAACTCCTTTGTTTGAGACAAAAATATAGAAGATTCACTCTCTTGGTATTTGAAGTGATTTTTTGTGAAAATTGACATGTACCTATTTCCTTCACAATTCCTTCATACTAAGGTGGATAAGGGAATTTTGTTCCCTAGTGATCTCTTGAGAATGAAGAGACTTGTGTACAGTGAATCCCTCTTATCTCACATTAATACCATTATGATAAGTGACCTATAAAATATAACTTTCTTTAGGATATTGTAGAATCCATGAATAAACATTTTTTAATGATTAAAAGAGTTTCCACTAAAAAATTTAGGTTCACAACCTGCTAGTCCTATTTTCTTCTATTCAAGCTTAGTGGAATGTTTCTAATGAACAAGATTTAGATTCAACCCTATACCAATGTTGAGGAAGAAAATGGCTCCATTATATGATTGGACCACTAAGAAAACGATAGATAATTCTTGAAGAAACTACAATGATTTTGTAGACTAATTTTTAGCTCCATCATATCAATCAATTACAAATACTCCAATGCATAGATTGCCTATGTCTTGTAGAAATTACATTCAACTAGGAAATACAATACAATTGGTTGATTACTACTTAATGGAAAAATTTACTATGCTAAGATTTTATAGATAAAGAGTAGAGCCATAGAAACCTCCAATACATGTGAAAAAAGGGTTTTACATTAGAATATGTATGATATATGGAGAGTACTGATCAACTATACTTTGTTAGTTAGGAAAAGAAGAGAATGTTTCCTTCTTTACATTTTTCATGTAGAGGGTTCACATTTGAGAGAAAATATTTTAGTGTGGTACATGGCCTTTTAAAAAAAGTTCAATTGGACTTTATCTCTCACTAGCAGCATGATCCTTATGACACCATTAAATCAAGGATTGTAGCCAATAACAATGTTGCAAGTAGAATTCAACATAAAAGTAAACCCTTTATTGGAAACTTGAGAAACAAGAATTCTTGGGATGAGGTCAAAATAGCAATGGAGAAAATTGTTTTTGAGAAAGGTATTTATTTTGAACAATTGTTAATAAAAATTATGTCATTGCACCAATAGAGAGAAGTAGACAAGCAAGTCAAGAGGTATGAATTTTTTTATGAAAAAAGTGATCTACCATATATGAAAGTAAAATTACAAGATTCTCTAAAAAGGGCTTGTAGAGAAAAAAATGGACAAAATAAAAGATTATTTCCTTTTGGTCTATGAGGAAGGATCTAGGTGAACGAAAAGCTAATGCAATATTTCAAGAGATCGAAGAAGATTTTGAGTTTATCATTTGTGGAATAAAGAGAATACCTTTGAATGTGAAGGAAATGATGATATAGGGAAGAATAAAGTGTACAAAATGCAAGCAAAGTCAAATCTAGTTTAAGTAAGACCATAAAAAGAGTACACTTTAGGAGCAACGATAGCTAAAAATGGGTTATGAATGTGGTATTTTGGGCTCCAAAGGATAAGGCATTTGGACACCAATAGAGGTAGGCCATAGAAAACCTAGCATTTTACAAGGCATTGGATCTAATAAAATAGCCAAAGGGTATATAAGGATAGTTGAAACAATTCATTTTTTTATAACTTCAATTCCTAATCAAAATGATTAGATATAATCACAACTAAGACATGCCCATGGTGGAGAATCTAGTACAACTAGCATTACCATTGGTGGAAATGATATGGGTATTAGTACTAGTAGTGGTCAATATGTGCTATAACAACAAATTACACAAGAGGCCAACAATACAATATACTACATAGATAACTAGTGATCAAGGAACTCTAAAGAAGCAAAGGATTATGACAAGTGTAAGTCCAACTACTAGTACAAATACCATTACCTTAATCTACAACTCAAAAGTCCAACTACTAGTACAAATACCATTACCTTAATCTCCAACTCAAAGGAGTTATTTCTAGGCACTCCTCCAGTAAATGTGACTACAACAAAAATGGATATTCCTTAGCATTAGGCTTAGTCTTAGATAATTGGAGATATTCCCATCACTACATGTACTCCTTTTCCATTCAATAATTCCATTATTTCTATGTCCCCATGTTTTGATTGCAATTATAATTTTAAAAATAAATCATGAATATATAGAAAAGAATGGAAGCAATTGATACAGAGTTTTTCTATTGTAACTATAGAGCCTACAAAAACCAAGGTATTACCCACCAAATAAATAAATCATAGAGTACATGCTTTTTTCTCCCACAGTTCAAAATAAACTAAAGAATCAAATGGATCACTCTAAATTTTAGGTGAGTAGTTTTCCATTGATTTTCTAGATACAAAATTTTTGACAAAATGAATGAATTGGTGTACAAATTCATTTCTAAATCAAGAGAGACAAAAAACATTATAGATTCAAGTGGAAAATTTACAGGAAGACCTAGAAAATGAGAAAGCAAAGAGGAAAGCAACAAATAACAAAAGTAATGAATTAGAAGAAATAATAAAAAATCTGTCTCTACATCTACAAGCAAAGAGAATAAATAAATAGAGGTAGAATTGAATGGAATGAAATAAAGGTTAGATGAGGGAAAAATAAGTATGATGAAGAAAAATCTACTTCAAAAAATTTAAAACAAATCCTAGTGAAAGAAAAATATTGGGAACAAAAAATGGAGGAAGAGAAAAAAACAGTGAAAGATTGTTGACAAAGCTACGAGAAACAAAAAAGAAATAAAATCCTGTCAAAATAAGTTAATTGAATTTTGTAGAGAAATAATGAGGAATATATGAAACTAAATATTTGAGAGGAAATAATGCATGATGATTGATCATTTGTGTGAATTGTTTCAATTTATTGATGATCTAATAATACATAATAGGAAGTTCAAAAAATATGTAAAGGAAAAAAGGATATTATTTCAAGAGATTAAATTGCAATTCAAAGTTTGAAAATAGTCTACAAAGCCAATGACAATGAATTGAAATCAAAAGGAATTAATAACTAGATTGATACCTCAATGAAGGTGTTATCAATCATTCAAAAGTGTTTGAGAATACATGAAATAGAGGAATATCTAGATTTAGTTGCAAAAAAGATGAAGCTGGATAAAAAGGTATGGAGCTTGACAGAGCTTGGTTTTCCAAAGGCTTTTGACACAATTGAGTGATTCATTGGAAAAGATGAATCCACAAAGAAGATGGAGGATATGTAAGGATGATTGATTTGGACCAATATCCTCAAAACCTAGATGAGGTGAACTATTTGGATTCTATCAAACCACTGATAACCTTGAGCAACTTTGATTGAAACATTCAAGTCAAGTTCCAATTTCAATAATGATTTTTTAACAAAATTTCAAGTTAGACACTATTAGTTATAACAAATGGAACTTCCATCATATGAATAATGGATCATGCTACAAAAGATGATAGAATGATTTGATAATATGAGTTTCCAACTCAGCTTTGTGTAGATTTCTCTTTGAGAAATATTTTACATTTCCTCTATGTATTCCTTCCTTTGAAAATCAATAAAAAACTCAAATTCATTAATGTGTTCAATTATCTATATTATGTTTTTGCTCAATTTAAGAAAAACCCTAATTATACTACTAAATACACAAAATAATTGCTAATGTTTTATATTCTACTATTGTTAATATGTTATTAATCATTGAGTTGAATGATGAATCGTTGAGTACATGTAAAAATTATCAGTATAACATAATTAAAATATGAAATTATTAATAATATGTTAATTTATTACATTTGATTCATAATTTCATGGAATAGAATATAAAATATCATCAACTATAGTTTGTAATATAAAATACAATATAAAATTCAAATACCTAGAAACTATTAAATTGATGGACAACTATTGAAATTTAGAACCTACACTATACATTGGAAATTTGGAACAATAGAAAATAGCAGCGCTTTAAGTTTTTTAATCTGATTCATAAATTCATCTAATATAATATAAAATAGAATCAATGAGAGTTTGGAATATGATTAACAAAATGTACTATAAATGCCTAAAAATTGCTAAATCCCTTCTATTTGCCAATTCACCTCCTATTCCTTACTCTAATGATGAGATTGAGAGCCATAATGTCTGAGTCTAGTCTTCATTTTCTTTTCCCTATGTAGATATGTGTTCATTGTGTCACTATCATTTCTGCCATTGCTGCTAATGCTTGAAGTGATGCACAACCCTCTTATTTCACATATGGAATTTCATATTGTGAATTCCCTTTCAAAAGGAAAAATTCAAATATTTTACCCAGTTGTATACATGCTTGAGAAATTTTCCAAATTATTGTCTAGTTTATTTCTTACCTTTGATTTCAAAAACCCCAATCCATTGAAAACTCTCTGACGAGGGAGCAAACCCAAGACCCAAAAAATGATGCAAACAACCAGAGAAATTTTATTATTATCCAAAATGGAAATTCTTACATGTAGAGGATCTCAAATCCTTGAGATCTACAATACATGCAAGCTACAAAAATGTCAGAAACTATAGATTTTTCACCTTTCGAAGCATGCAAACTTCTTTCCCCAAAAAGTTGTCAAAAATAAAAACCCCACCCATAAATAGACCCTTTTCCATTTCAGAGCCAAAAAACATTTGAATTATGATTTTTGACAGTTGGCACCAAAAATTACAATTTGAAATTAAAAAATTAAGTCTTAATTCAAAAATTGGCAATTTTCCAAAAATTGATCAACTTCCAAAAGCCATAACTTTTGATCTGAGACTCCTTTTTTTGAACCGTTTGAACTATTGGAAAGGTATTAGAGTGAAGAACATGCTTAGAACCCACTCTGCCAATTCTAATTATTTTTGGGCATGTACGAGACCATTTAGTGCCTCAAACTAGACTCAAAAGGTTTTTCAGGGCAAAAAGAAGAAACTAAAACTTGAATAAATTTCAAAACGAGAATGATATTGACCTGATTATTTTGTCAAAGTTCTTATTTTTCTGTCTTGAAGCTTCCCATAAATTTTTGCCTCCTAACACTTTCAAATTTAAAACTGCTAAAAATAGCAGTTGAGCAAAAAAAAGTAGAAAAGTAGAACTAAAAGTGGGGAATTACATAATGACGAAAAGGGTATCCAAAAATGCAAAGAAATCTACAAAAAGCTAACAAAAAGAAACATAAATTGAAAGCATATTTTTGGGTGATGCAGGATTTCCCTTACACCACTAGATGCTCCTCCATTAGACACCCAAGGTAATTTGAGAAGTGACCCGATCACGTCTTAGATGGTTGAGGAAAACCCAAATGGTCAACCTTTTCCTTAGACAACCAAAATGAATCTTCCATATGCCTTGTTCTCCACTTCACTAGGTATTCTTCATACTGCCTGCTTCTAGTATTCCTTCCCACATGACTATCCAGGATTGCTTCAATCTCCTCTTTCTTTGAAGTAGGTGCTAGAATTTGACACTGATCCATTGCTAATAATTCCTCTGTGCCACCTTCATGATACTTTGTCAATTCTGAAATGTTGAAGATAGGGGAAATGTTGACTCCCTCCAACAACTCTACCTCATATGCGTTCCCTAAATCATGTCTCTTCAATATATTATAGGGACTGAATTAAATATTCATCTTCAATTTGTTATAGGTTTCCATGGAAAACCTTTCTTTCCTCAAGTGGATCATCACTTCATCACCAAATTGAAACTCCTTATTCCTCCTCTTCTGATCTTCCTTAGCCTTATACTACATATTCATCTTGTTGCTATGTTCACTTATCTTCTCATGTATATTCTTGATGTGCTCTGCAAAGTCTTTAGATTTGACACTTGTCTTCTTCTCTTGATCCATCTTTCTTAGTTCTGAAGCAGTTATGGGACTACCTCCATACACAATTTGGAATGGTGATCTTCCCACACTCCTGTTGAAAAAAATGTTCTAAGCAAATTCTGCCTACGGTAAGATCAGGTCCCATCCCTTCAGTTTATTTCCTACCAAACATCTCAGTAGGTTACCCAGACTTTTGTTCACAACCTCAGTCTTCCCATCAGTCTTTGGACGGTGTGGAGAATTGAACTTCAACTATGTCCTCAATTTCTTCCACAAGGTCCTCTAAAAGTATCCAACAAATTTGGTGTCACGATCTAAGGCTATACTCTTTGGCAGACCATGTAGCCTCACCACCTCTCTAAAGAACAAGTCAACAATGTGGACTACACCATGGGTCTATCAACATGGAATGAAATGCACCATCTTTGAAAATATTTCAATTACCACAAACACTGAATCATTCCCTCTTTGTGTCCTTGGAAAACCAAGAACAAAGTCCATACTTATATCCTCCCATGGCCTCTCTAGTATAGGTAAGGGCTAATACAACCCTGCATTCTAATTCACTCCTTTATCCATCTGACATACCCTACAACTCTGCACAAACTTATTTACATCCTGTGATAACTGAGGCCAATAATAATGCTCACTGATAATGAAAATGGTCTTGTCCCAGCAATAATGTCCTGCCATTCCTCCA
Source organism: Sequoia sempervirens (assembly GCA_007258455.2). Taxonomy (NCBI): domain Eukaryota; kingdom Viridiplantae; phylum Streptophyta; class Pinopsida; order Cupressales; family Cupressaceae; genus Sequoia; species Sequoia sempervirens. The sequence continues at coordinate 12,352 of VDFB02345263.1, forward strand.
CTGTGCTTCTCCTTTATCAGTTTCTCCCTCATGGAACTCCTCATAATACACAATTGACTTCCCTTAAACAATATGCCATCCTGGATTATGAAATCCAGCCACTTTTTCCTATCAACTGTAATAGGCTCCTTGCAAGCTTTCCAAGCCTCTGCAAAACCAAGATCCTCAAGATACAATTTCTTGAGTTCATTGAACCCAACCACTTCAATCTACATCTAAATCAACAATGTTTGCTTCCTACTTAAGCAATTTGCAACTCTATTTAACCTCCCACTCCTATGCTTTAAAAAAAGGTATAGCTCTATTCAAATGATCTATGAATATGAATCAAATGCTTACCTAGGGACTTAGTGAATATCAAAATATCATCTAGGTACACAATAAAAAAAATCCCCAGAAACTCTTTCAGTACCTCATTCATGAGCCACATGAATGTGCTCAGTGCATTGGTTAGCTCGAAGGGCATGACTAACCACTCATACATGACCTCTTTGGTTTTGAAGGCAGTCTTCCATTCATCTTCCTCAAGAATCTGGATCTAGTGATATCTACTCTTCAGATCAATCTTTGTGAAGTACTGAACTCCACTCAAATAGTCCATTAGGTCATCCATCCTTGGTAGGGGAAATCTATACTTGAATGTTATCTCATTTATGGCTCAGAAGTCTGTACACATCCTCTACTCTCCATCCTTCTTCAGTGCTAGTATTGTAGATACTGCACAAGGACTCAGACTCTGACAAATCAAACCCTTTCTCAACAACTCCTAAACTTGTCTATTCAACTCCTCATTTTCTACAAGAGTCATTCTATGATCTTCCTTATTTGGAAAGATAGCTCCATGGATCAAGTCAATCTAATGACTAATCTTCCTCACTAGTGGTAAGACCTCAAGTACATTATCAAAAACAATATCTTGAAACTCACCCAATAACCCAAAAAATTCTATTGGCACATTCTCACTATCTTGCTTATCCATTCTAGGAATCAATGCATAACACACACACTCATGCTTCATGCCTTCTAAAAATTTCCTTTCATCAACTTAACAAGCCCTAGCACTATTGTATACCTTTTCTTTGGCCTCCTTCAGTGGTTTCAAATTATGGCAGAATCCATCCTTTGTGAGGGAATAAGTGTTTGCATGGCCATCATGTATAGCTTGCCTATCAAATTTCCATGGCCTTCTATATAGCATGTGATATGCATCCATGGAGATGATATCACAGAGTACCTCATCATGATACCTCCCAATTTTGAACTTCACAAGGAATTTCTCATTGACCATAACTTTGTGATCTTTCTACAACCAAGCAATCTGATATGGATGTGGATGTCTTTCCCTCTTCAGCTTCAGCTTCACAACCATCTCTTTGTACACTAGATTAGTGGTGCTCCCACTATTAATAATGACATGACAGTCATTTTCCTTCACATTTGCACCTTGTGCGAAATAGATTTTTCATTTGTTCTAGCTCCTTCTCTTCAATGACCAGGTCTCTTCTAACTGCTAGGGCTTCTCCCCTTTTAACATCATCTAAATGCTCAGATTGCACCTCTTCATCTATATGTGTAACCCTTCCACGATCTTTTGTCCTTTTGTTTGTCCTTCCTTGGTGTTGAGGGAATTCATAGGTTCAATGCCCTTCTTCACCACAGTGAAAGCAAGTCCCTCTGAAACCACATCTTCCAAATCATTGTCTAGATCTACCTCATCCTCTTCCCCCTTGATCACCACTATTTTGATTATGAGGGTGGTAGAAATTGTCACTCCTCTTTCCTCGACTGGTACCCACATCCCCATTTTTCTTCTCATCCTTATTCTAGCTTTGAGAAGATCTTCCACCACCCTTTCCACTTTGACCTCCTTAGGTTTTTTGCTTGTTGTCAAATCTTTTGTTCAAGTTCTATTCAACTTTAAAAGTGAACTAGTAGACATCCTCAATGGTGTCCATTCTGACCAGGCTTAGCTCCTCCTAAATTCCTGGTCGTAACCCATTAAGATAGCGGGCTACCTTCTCCTTGTTGGCCTTTGCATCGCCCATTCTGATGATCATCTTGTGAAAATATTCTATGTATTATTTCACAAATATACTTCCTTACTTCAACCCTTGAAATTTATTCAATAGATCTAACTCATACTCCACTGGTATGAAGTACTTCTTCATTTTCTCCACCATACGATCCCAATTGCTAATCTTTCCTTTTCCTCTTCAATTTCTCTCCAACTAGGCCTATTTCCACCAAATATTTGCATGGCCCTTCAACTTCATTTTTGAAAAATTAACCCGATCTAGGTCCTCTACTTCTTCACACTTGAAATACTCCTCTAGCTCATTGATCTAGTTGATCAACTTTTCTGGGTCTAGACTTCTAGAATAACTAGGAACTTTTATTCTAGGTTTTTCTATGATCTTCAAAATGGCCCTAATCAGCTGCATTTGATCTTGATCAATCACTTCTTCTTCCTCTTCTACATCTAAATCTTCCACCTCTTCTTCATCCTCACTTTCTTCTCTCCTTCTTTGGTTTAACCCTCTTCTCATCTATTTCTGCAATGCATCAATTCGTCTCTAGAGGGCTCTAAAACCCTCGGTCGCCAATAGATCTCTTCCACCATAATTTCTTCCACCTTTTCAACCTCTGGAACCACCATGCCTATCAGGCATTGCTCTTGGAGGCATCTTGAATATTTCAAACCCCCAACCGCAGTCTTGGTATGAACTGTCTCATGATCGGTGATCTATCCACATGCTCAAGCAAACTTGCTCTGATACTACTTGACGAGAGAGTAAACCTGAGACATAGAAAATGATGGAAAAAAACTAGAGAAATTTTATTATTATCCAGAATGGAAATTCTTACATGTAGAGGATCTCAAATCCTCGATCTCTGCAATACATGTAAGCTACAAAAAATTTAAAAACTACAGAATTTTCCCCTTTTGTAGCATGCGAACTTCTTTCCCCAAAAAGCTATTAAAAATCAGAAAACCCCACCCATAAATAGATCCTTTTTCATTTTGGAGCAAAAAAAAATTTGAATTATGAGTTTTTGTGGTTTTGCACCAAAAATTACAATTTGAAATTCAAAAATTAAGTCTTAATTCAAAAATTGGCAATTTTCCAAAAATTGACGAACTTCTAGAAGCCATAACTTTTGTTCCAGGACTCCATTTTTTGAACCGTTTGAACCATTGGAAAGATATTAGAGTGAATAACTTACTTAGAACCTTTTTGGAGAGTTCTAATGATTTCTATCCCCGTACAGGACCTTTTAGTGCCTCAAATTGAACTCAAAAGGTTTTTCAAGATAAAAAGAAGAAACTAAAACTTGAATAACTTTCAAACCGGGAATTATCTTGACCTGATTCTTTAACCAAAGTGCTTATTTTAATTTCCTAAAGCTTCCAATAAATTTCTACCTCCTAGCACCTTCAAATTTAAAACAAGCTAAAATAACAATTGAACAGAAAAAGTAGAAAAACAAAACTGAAAGTGGGGAATTACATTATGACAAAGAAGGTATCCAAAAATAAAAAAGACACCTACAAAAATCTAACAAAATGAAACATAAATTGAAATCATATTTTTGGGTGATGCAAAATTTCCCTTACACCACTGGATGCTCCTACATCAGACACCCACGATAATTTGAGAATTGACTCCATCATGTCTCAAATGGTTGAGAAAAACCCAAATGACCAACCTTTGCCTTAAACACTGGGAATGAATCTTCCACATGTATTCTTCATACTTCCTATTTCTGGTACTCTTTCCCACACAACTATCTAGGATTGTTTCAATCTTCTCTTTCTCTGAAGTAGGTGCTAGAATTCCACATTGTTCCATTGTTGGTACTTCTTTTATGCCATTTTCATGATACTCTATCAAATCTAAAATGTTGAACATAGGGGAAATGTTGACTCCCTATAGAAACTCTACCTCATATATATTCCCTAAATCATGCCTCTTCAATAGCTTACAAGGACCAAATTTCTTCATCTTCAATTTGTTATAGGTTCCCACTGAAAACCTTTATTTCCTCAAGTGGACCATCACTTCATCACCAATCTAAAACTCCTTATTCCTCCTCTTCTAATCTGCATTAGTATTTTACTATATATTCATATTGTTAATATGTTCTCTTACCTTATCATGTATATTCTTGATGTGCTTTGCAAAGTCTTTGGCTTCTAAACTTTTCTTCTTCTCTTGATCTATCTTTATGAGTTTTGGAGTAGTTCTAGGACTACCTCCATACATAATTTGGAATGGTGATCTTCCCGTACTCCTATTAACAAAATTGTTGTAAGTAAATTTTTCCTAGGGTAAGATCAGGTCCCATCCCTTGGATTTATCTCCTACCAAACATCTTAGTAGGTTACCCAAACTTTTGTTCACAACCTCAGTTTACCCATCAGTTTGTGGGTGGTGTGTAGATCTGAATTTCAACTCTGTCTTCACTTTCTTCCATAAGGTCCTCCAAAACTATCCAACAAATTTGGTGTCACGATCTGAGACTCTACTCTTTGGCAGACCATGTAGCCTCACCACCTCTTTAAATAACAAGTCAGCAATGTGGACTGCATCGTGGGTCTTTCGACATGGAATGAAATGCACCATATTTTGAAAAAAATTCAACTACCACAAATACTAAATCATTCCCTCTTTGTGTCCTTGAGAAACCAAGAACAAAGTCCATACTTATATCCACCCACAACCTCTCTGGTATAGTTAAGGATTCTTGCAACCTTGTATTTTGACTCACTCCTTTAGCCATCTGACATACCCTACAACTCTGCACAAACTTCTTCACATCCTATGATAACTAAGGCCAATAATAATGCTCATTGATAATGGAAATGGTCTTATCCTAACCAAAATGTCCCACCATTCCTCAATTGTGCTTCTCCTTTATCAGGTTCTCCCTCATAGAACTCCTCAGAATACACAATTGACTTCCCTTAAACAACATGCCATCCTGGATTATGAAATACAACCACTTTTTCCTATTAACTGTAATAGGCTCCTTGCAAGATTTCCAAGCCTCTACAAAATTAGGATCCTTAGGATACAATGTCTTGAGTTCATTGAATGCAACCACTTCAATCTACATTTTAGTCAACAATGTTTTCTTCCTACTTAAGACATCCACAACCCTATTCGACCTCCCACTCCTATGCTTTAAAAAAAAGTTATAGCTCTGTTCAAAAAATCTACACATATGTATCAAATGCTCACCTAGGGACTTACTAAATATCAAAATATCATCTAGGTATACAATGACAAAATTCCCCAGAAACTCTTTCAGTACCTCATTCATGAGCCGCATGAATGTGCTCGGTGCATTGGTTAGCTCCAAGGGCATGACTAACCACTCGTACATGCCCTCTTTCATCTTGAAGGTGGTATTCCATTCATCTCCCTCACGAATCCAGATTTGGTGATATCCACTCTTTAGATAAATCTTTGTGAAGTATTGAGCTCCACTCAAATAGTCCATCAGGTCATCCATCCTTGGCAAGGGAAATCTATACTTGATTGTTATCTTCTTTATGTATCAGGAGTCCGAACACATCCTCCACTCCCCATCCTTATTTAGTGCTAGTACTGCAGGTACTATACAAGGACTCAGACTCTCACGAATCATACCCTTTCTGAACAACTCTTGAACTTTTCTATTCAACTCCTCATTTTCTGCAGGAGTCATTTTGTGAGCTGTCTTATTTGGAAGGCTAGCTCTAGGGATCAAGTCAATATGATGACTGATCTTCCTCACTAGTGGTAAACCCTTAGGTATATTATTAGAAACAATATCTTGAAACTCATGGGTATGTGCAAGATCATCATGGAAAAAATAGGCCCTTAAGTGGCAAAAAATTTAGAAAAATCAAAGTTAAGCAACTTGATGTAAAAATTTGAATAAGTTATCTATATTATTTCAAAAATATGTAAGAGTAGAATCTATAGAAAATTGAATGTAGTTTCTAAACTACTAAGTTTATTTAAAAGAAAAAAAAACTATTTGGTGAAAATTTTAAATTTCAATGCAGTAGTACTTAAATTTTAGGAAAAAAAAAGAAGTGGGTGTCTATTTGACCACCCTAACCACAATAAAATGATAATATTTTTTTATAAGATTTTAGATATAAGTAGAGGACTCATGTATCGATGTGATGCATATGTTTTTGTTATCTTTTTACAAGTACATAATTAATTATGAATTTTCTATTACAACTTTTAAGAAATAAAAAAAAACGTGTATGTCGGACCACCTTGACTTGGTAAAAACTTCATGAAATTCAATTTTTTTTTTTTTAATCCTATAGTATGTGAAGCATAGAATGTGACACATGTTTCAAGTTCAAAAAATGTGATACCATTTGAGAGCTATAAATGTTTTTCAATGAGCATATCAATGAGGACTTTAGTTGTAATTCAAATAGAAAATAAATAATAATAATTTATTAAATTCAAATTAAAGCATAATTTATATTGGTGGAAAGATGAGAATCTTGTTTAAAAACCCTTTTCGTTTCATCAATTTTGGGTGAAAAAAAGTCGTCAGCCACATACCCCACGCATACCCATCATATCGCCACTTTTTGGCCCATCAGGATCCTACACATACCCTCACCCAATAAGCTAGAAACTTCTACTAACACATTCTCACTATCCTCCTTATCCATTCTAGGAATCAATGCATAACACATACGCTCATGCTTGATGCCTTCTAAAGATTTCCTTCCATCAACATAACAAACCCTAACAATACTACATGCCTTTTCTTTGGCCTCCTTCAGGGGTTTAAACTTATGGTGGACTCCATCCTTTGTCAGGGAATAAGTGTTTGCATGGCCATTATGTATAGCTCACCTGTCGAACTGCCACAACCTCCCCAACAATATGTGACATGTATCCATGGGGATGATATCACAAAGTACCTCATCATGACAGCTCCCAATTTTGAACTTCACCAAACACTGCTCATTGACCAGAATGTTGTGATACTTTTATAGCCAAGCAATCCAATATGGATGTGGATGTGTTTCCCTCTTTAGCTTTAGCTTTAGAACCATCTCTTCTAACACTAGATTATTAGTGCTCCCACTGTCAATAATTACATCACAACATTTTCCTTCACATTTTTACCTTGTGCAAAACAATTTCTTCCTATGTTCTGGCTCCTTCTCTTTAGTCACCAGGGCTCTTCTAACTTCCAGGGCTTCTCCCCTTCCAGCATCATCCAAATGCTTAGATTGCACCTCCTCATATACATGTGCAACCCTTCCATGACCTTTTGGCCTTCTATCTGTCCTTCCTTGGTGTTGAGTGCATTCATAGGCTCGATACCCTCCTTCACCACACTGAAAACAAGTCCCTTTGAAACCACCTCTTCTGGATCCTTGTCCAGATCTACCTTATCCTCTAACTCTTTGATCACCACTACTTTGATCATGAGGGAAGTATAAATTATCACTCCTTTGTCCTCAGCTGGTGCCCACATCTCCATTTTTCTTCTCATCCTCATTCTGGCTTCTAGAAGATCTTCTACCACCCTTTCTACTTTGACCTCCTCATCCTTTTTGCTTGTTGTCAAATCTTTTATTCAAATTCTCTTCAACTTTCAAAGTGAACTAGTATGCATCCTCAATGGTGGTCATTTTGACCAAGCTTAGATCCTCTTGAATGCTCGGCTGTAACCCATTAAGATAATGGGCTACCTTCTCCTTGTTGGCCTCTACATGGCCCATTCTTTTGATAACCTTGTACAAATATTCTGTGTATAATTTCACAGATCTACTTCCTTGCTTCAACCCTTGCAATTTCTTCAACAAATCTAACTCATAGTCCATTGCTATGAACTACTTCTTCAGTTTCTCTACCATGCGATCTCAACTATTGATCTTTCCTTTTCCTCTTTGATTTCTGTCCTACTAGACCTCTTTTCACCAAATATTTGTATGGCCTTTCAACTTCATTTTTGAAAACTTAACCTGATCTGGGTCCTCTACTTATTCATACTCAAAATAATCCTCTAGCTTGTTGATCTAGTTGATCAACTCTTCCGAGTCCAAACTTCTGGAATAACTAGGAACTTCTATTCTAGGTCTTTTTTCAATCTTTGAAATGGCGCTAATCAGCCATATTTGATCTTGATGAATTGCTTCTTCTTTCTCTTCTACATCTGAATTTTCCACCTCTTCTTCATCCTCTCTTTCTTCTCTCCTCAAGTTTAACCCTCTTCTCATCTACACCTGCAATGCATCAATTTGTCTCTAGAGGGCTCTGAAACCCTCAACCGCCAATAGATCTCTTCCACTAGCATTTATGCCACCTCTGGCACCACCACGCCTGCTAGGCATCCCTCCTAGAGCCATCTTGAATATATCAAACCCACAACCATAGTCCTAGTGTGAACTTCCTCATGATCGACGATCTATCCACATGCTTAAGAAAACTTGTTCTAATACTGCCTGGCAAGGGAGCAAACCTGAGATAGAAAATGGTACAAACAACCAGAGAAATTTTATTATTATCTACAATGGAAATTCTTATGCTACGCCCTTAATATTATTGTACATCGGGTTATGAATAGTCGGCTTGTGGCTATCTTAACTCTCTATTAAGTCATATTATCATTAGTATATTGTTATTTAGTTGTTTAGGTCGGCCTAAGTCTTATATAGGTGTTTCTAAGTCGGCCTAGGTGATATCCTTGGCATAAATAGGTATATATAGGAGGTTGTGAGTCTTATTTCATCATCAAGTAGTGGTAGTTATCATTAGAGAGATGACTGGAGGTTTTCCCCTCGAAGTGGCTTGTTATTCTCAGTTATTATCAAGTATTTGCATATTTCATATCATATTCTTCTATTGTGCAATTTGTTCATAACAAGGTGAGGTATCGAGGCATGATCTTGGCACCATGGGGGCAAGGTTTTTCTCAATTTTGGAGGCGATTTTGGGAAGAGCATATCTTTCATATTTTCATGATTTTTTTTCTAATTTTTAAAGGGTTTTTGAAGAACATATTGAAGAAGCTACAGTCCATATTTTAGAAGATTTGGAGTAGAATTAAGCGAATTATTGCAGAATTAGGGTTTCTACACTATTTTTTTGAATCTACATATCTCACACATCATGTTGAATTGGAGTCTAATTTTTATTGGGTTTTTGAAGAAATACTAAAGGAGATTACAGTAAAAATTTGAGAGAATTTAAGTTTCATTTGTGTGATTTATTTCAACACTAGTGGTTTCCATCATGGCGGGGCCTGCAACAAGGGGTAAAAAGAATGTTGTCACTTCGGGGAAGACTCCTGATAAGGATGGTGAAAAAATCGAGGATATTACTCATAATGAAGAAATCAATAAGGTCAAGGAAGAAATTTCCTCAATTAAGATGGATATGTGTGACCTAACAGGAGATATGTCAGACATGCGAAACATGTTAAGCACCTACATAGCTGAATCAAGAAAGGAGTTCTCAAGCGGCCAAGGTGAGAATTCTAGGTCAGCTACTACTAACACAAGCTTTAATACTCCTATGGGATCTAGGAATAAGTATCCAAAGGTGGATATGCGCAAGTTTGATGGTAAGGATCCTCTAACATGGATAAACCAAATGGAGAATTTTTTTGAAGTACACCAAATCCCAAATGGACAAAAGCTCACGATGGCTTCCTTATATCTAGAACCAGATCAATTCATTTGGTATTGTTGGCTTTGCACTCATCGAAGTAAAAAGGGGCTCACCGTCTCATGGTCAGTTTTTATAGAGGAAATCCAAGCACAATATAGCAATAGCGTCACAGACAACTTCTTCAGCCAGCTAGCTAAACTTCAACAAACAGGATCAGTTAAGGATTATATTCAGCAATTCCAAAATCTATCCTTAAGGGTGGATTCAATTATGGAGGAAAACTTTAATGACTTATTCTTGGGTGGTCTCAAGGATCACATTCAACATGAGGTACGCATGTTTAGCCCTAGTTCCATAAATGAGTATTTTATCTTAGCACGCAGGGTAGAGGAGAAATATTTGATTCCTAAAAAGCAAGGGGCTAATGTGACAAGAGAGAAAGGATATTCAACACAACCTACTAAGTTGAATCCGCAACAAATTGAGGAGAAAAGAGAAAAAGGCTTGTGTTTCAATTGTGATAGCAAATACAGTCGAGGACATAAATGTAGTGAAAAGAAATTGTTTTATATTGAAGGTCCCAATAAGGAAGAAGAGGAGGAACCCATACTAGAAGATGAAAGGGAGTCAAATGAGGAATCACATGATTCTCAACCAATTATTTATTATCATGTACTCTCAGGTTTCAGTGCTCCACAAACTCTCAAGGTGGTGGGGTTCCTAAAGAAGCAGAAGGTAACAGTGTTGATCGACTTAGGTAGTACTCATAATTTCATCAACAAAAAGTTAGCTACTCGTCTAAATTGTTTCATATATCTAGCTCGAGTTTTCAAGTTTTGATTGAGATGGTGGTATAGTTAGTTGTTGAAATTTCTAGCATTAAATTATCCATGGGGAGATTATCAACTTGATGATACCCCAATGTCTGTGATATCCATGCGGCCAGTCAATTGTTTGGGAAATTACAATGGCTTACTACATTGGGAACGATTAAGATGAGCTTCTAAGAACTATTCTTGAGATTTCAATAAGAAGGAAGGCTAGTAGAGCTAAGGGGTTTGAAGGAAAAATCCCCACAAATGGTAAGATCTCATCAAATGAAAAATTTTCTTAAGAAAGGAGTGGATGGATTTGTGGCCCAACTATGTTCATTAGAAGTATCTCAATCTAATGCTCCTACTCATCCAAATTTGCAAGCTATAATTGATCGTCACTCAGTTGTTATTGGAGATATGCCTAAAATTCCTCAGAGGATCATGATCATGCCATCTGATTAGTCCCGAGGGAGCCAACCCGCCAGAACATCGGGCCTTCTGATTATCCACACATACAAAAGAGTGAGATAGAAAAAATTGTTGAAGAGATGCTAGAGGCAGGAATCATTAGGCATAGCCAAAGTGCTTACTCCTCGCCGGTGGTGATGGTACGTAAGAAGGATGATACTTGGCACATGTGTCCAGATTATAGAGTGCTCAACATGTACACCATTAAAGATAAGTTTCCAATTCTAGTCATTGATGATTTGCTAGATGAATTAAATGGAGCTATGTTTTTTACCAAGTTAGATCTTAGATCTGGTTATCACCAAATTCAGATTAAGGAGGAGGGTATTTGTAAGACAACATTTCGAACTCATGAGGGTCATTATGAAATTTTGGTGATGCCATTTGGTCTTACCAATGCACCATCTACATTCCAAAGTTTGATGAATTCCATTTTTAAGAAGTTCTTGAGAAAGTTTGTGTTAGTATTCTTTGATAATATATTGATTTACAGCAAGACTTGGGAAGAACATTTGCAACATGTGGACCAAGCATTACAAATACTTGAAGATCATAAAATCTATGCTAAGCCATCCAAGTGTGCTTTTGGTCTTACAGAGGTGGAGTATTTGGGACACATAGTTTCACATGGAGTAAAGGTGGACCCTAACAAAATTAAGGCTATCATGGAATGGCCTATTCCAAAAACCATTAAGAAACTAAGAGGATTCTTGGGATTGACATGGTACTCTAGAAGATTTGTGAAGAATTATGGTAGTATAGCAGCACCTCTCACCACTCTATTGAAGAAGGATTCTTTTCATTGGAATGAGTCTGCCAATACAACATTTGAGAGATTGAAGGGGGCTATGTGTACAACTCTAGTACTTGCCACTCCTGACTTCACCAAGGAATTCATTGTGGAATGTGATGCTTCTGGAAATGGGATAGGAGCAGTGCTCATGCAAGAAGGTCGACCAATTGCTTTTTAGAGTCGTCAATTAAAAGGTAAGAATCAACTAAAACCTATTTATGAGAAGGAAATGCTAGCAATACTCCATGCAGTGAAACAATGGCAGCCTTATCTATTGGGTAGACATTTCAAGGTTAAGACAGATCATGATAGCCTAAAATATTTTTTGGAACAATGACTATCTTCTGAAGAGCAACAAAAATGGGTCACTAAGATGTTAGGATATGACTTTGAGATTGTATATAAGAAAGG
>VDFB02345264.1:0-68845 GCA_007258455.2 Sequoia sempervirens
ACTTATTTGATGATGGTTTTTGAAATTGTTTTCCAATAGGATCGGTGGTGGTTGTTGGCACTTAGCTACGAAAATACTTGAGAAGAAAGAATGGTCTACTTGCATTCGAAGACTATGAAACACATAAAAGGATTATACATTATTCACATTTGGTGGTGGCAACAAATATAAAATTAGAGCAGTATCATGGAAGACCTTCAAAAAAAGTGCTATGGTCAATTTCTATGGAATAGCATGAGGCAATCATAGATGCATTGCAAAAAAGAGAGGATGCAGATGGTACAATGGAATAAGTAAATACAGGTAAATATAGTTTTAGTTTTATTTTTTCCTTTTAAATACATTAAATACATGTTTCAACATTGGTCAAGTGTGTTATTAGTTTAAATTGATTTAAATTGTCCTTTTATACATCCTTAAGGCATAATCACAAAAAGGATCTAGTCCATGCAGATTCAACCTAGACAACATGGTATACTTGGTAAAAACAGGTAATTATTAGTTAAATTATATTTAAATACATGTTTTGATTACATATTGATATTGCTTGGACATTAATAGTTAAAATTAATTTATCGTCATTTTTTGTATCCTTAGGCCATCATTGCATTGATCCCATACTTTGAAACAAAAAGGAGAGGATGCCTGGATTCAACCTACAAACATATGTGGAATACTTTTAAATGCAGGTACTTGAGTTATGTACATATAGATAGTTTTATATAAATTAAAATATGTATGTTTTCATGATTTCATTGATATTGCTTGTACCTTTTTGATATCAGGTGGTGTGAAGACCTACTACATTCTAGCCACGAGTTTGAGATGTTCTTGAGATATCCAAATTTTGTAAACATTGTTTTGAGATGACATATATGTACATACATACTTACATAATTAAACATACTCTATGTACTTCTATGTATGAAATCAATATTCTATATATTTTGTTTCTTAAATGTGCATGTTTTCCTACTTTGAAACTTTATGTCTAATTGTATAATCACTAAATATCATGCATACATTATTGTTAAATCAATTATATCCTTAAGACATATTATGACCCCTTAATACATCCCCTTAAGACCCCTTAAGACATCCCCTTTAGAAGTATTATGACCCCTTAAGACATCCCCTTAAGATGTTCTATTATGACCCTTTTACACATCCCCTTAAGACCCCTTAAGACATCCCCTTAAGACATTCTATTATGACCCCTTAAGACATCCTCTTAAGACCCCTTAAAACATCCCATTAAGACATTCTATTATGACCCCTTTAGACATCCCCTTAAGACCCCTTAAGACATCCCCTTAATTAAGACATTCTATTATGACCCCTTTAGACATCCCCTTAAGACCCCTTAAGTCATCCCCTTAAGACATCCCCTTAAGACGTTCTATTATGACCCCTTTAGACATCCCCTTAAGAGGTCATTATTTGTTTTGACAACTTATAAATTAGTGTTAGATGTTATTATTTATAGAATTTATTAATGTTTTTATTCTCTAATCTTCTATGGTATTATTTATTTCTTAAAATTTTATCCTTTCTGGTATATAAATAGATTGCTTTTATTTGTAAATTATGATTTATTGACTGATTATTGATTGACGTGAATTGAATACGTTCATTGAGTAATTATCGCTATTTATTGAATGTGCATATCATGTATATCATGTATGAAATCACTAAATTTGCAAAGTATAAATATTAAAATGTCCTATATTAATCCATGTATGAGATCACTAAATTTCACATTAATGTCTTGACTATGAACATAAAATGCATAAATGTACATGTGTAAATTAAAATTTCAAACAATAATAAAGTCCATAATTTATGTAACATATTAGTGCATGAAACCAATATATTAAGCATGAAATAAAGTCAACATAGTACATGAGGGAAACAAAGAAATATAGTCCATGAAATAAACAAATGCATAACACATAAAATCCCACATGTTTCTAGGTCATGTATTGTCTCTATAATCAAGGGCCTCTTCACACCATCTTGGGACTATGTGGATGACACGAAACACTCTAGACAAAGAGAAAGATGAAATCAAATGTAAGACAATAAAAAATGATTTAATGACAATTTAATTTATAATCCATCATAAAATTAAATTACCATCATATCTACGTCTGGATGCTCTGGTGCACCTGAAGCAACCTCTAAATTCTCTAAATCAATCTACATAAACAAGACAAAGAAATTCGAAATTAGATGTACAACTCTACAATTATTTTTTAAAATTCAATTTAATTTATAATTTATCATATTTTAATTGTATCATATTCTGAGGTTGTGCACTAGGCTCTTCTCCAAGACTTGTCTGTACATGCTCAACTACAAGATGTGTCTCATGCTATAAAAGAAAAAGAATATGTAAAAATCTCATATTATGTATATATTAAATTTATAATTTATAATTGACATTAAATATAATAATTGACTTTAAATATAATAAAATAAATAAATTACCATTTGATATGGAACCTACTCTACATGTCCTCCTAGTGGTGTAACTATGTCTGGGTCAGGGCTGAAAGTTGCACTAACAAAGTCCTACAAGATCAAAATTAAAGCATGTACAATTGAATTAGGTTAATATATATATATATATATTCAAGTTTGCACATTTTGTATAGAAATTTTTGTAAACAACCTGGAAATCAGTGGCCTCACGAGTAGCTGCAACATCAAATGTTTTCCCAATGCCCATTCTTATTGTGATATCAACCTAGACATACATGTACATAGACATTTAACGCTTATAATATTTACAAGTGTACATGCATGCGTTTCATATATCTAGTGAATTCAAAACTCATAAAATTGTAACTATACTAATGTAAACTTTAAACAAATTTACAATATGAATGTACCTGCCCATGATCTATGATGCCCGATAGTGGAGGAGTGCTTGGCAATCCCTCAGGAGGAATCAACGTGGATGCCGATTGACTCACCTAAACCAACATAAATATTTCAAACATATATGTGATTCAATTATAAATTTAAAACTCAAGTTAAATAATTTATGATTTCATATATAATTTTAAAAATTGAAATCAAAATACCCCATAAGGGTTGCCGAGTACGACCGGTGTCGATGTATGTACTCGTGGAATAGATGATTGCCCTGGCATCGTTAGTGTCATCTGTACACCAAACAATTTCATTGTTAAAATGTATTGCAAAGTTTTCTTTGATATATACAACCATCAAAATTCTTATAAAATGAACGTACGTCTAGATGCATATTTATACCTATGTCGCAGTGTTCTTAGGGTGATGGTCTACTGTGAGAAACTCTACAAATGAACTGATGTGACCATATGAACCACCAAAATCTCCTTGTCCACCTGAACTAGGTGTGGCCTGATCAGGTCCATAGCATACTTGATGACAACTAGTACATATATGGGGGACGGGCCTCGACACTCCTGGAGCGGTACTTGGACCAGCTCCATAAAAAACTCCTCCATCATCATCATCTCTATGCTCCCCACCTGCTATCGTAGAAGCATGTTGATCAAGGTCTCCTGTGAGTGTACTAAGGGAGCCTAATGTTAAGACCAGAGCTTGATGATGTACAGGTGCAAGAATGGGAGGACCAGGAGCAACAACAAGGGGTTGCGCATGCACGGGGTGTCGGGGATCAACCCTTGCCCCTAATCTTTGTTGTGGCATGCCGCCACCAACACCTTGAAATGATCTAAAATCAAAATAATTGGGCTTTTTCCCCAAAACAAACTCTACATACAGTTTTCTCAAAAAATACAATGGGCACTCCCAATTAGCATGTGGGGGACTACGATTTAGGGTGACAAGATGGCTTAAGGGGATCTACGTCTAGTGAGGTCCTAGGAGAAAATGACATGGCTCAAGTGAATAAAATTTGGTGAAGTTTCCCAAGGCAACCAAATTTCATTAAGAGCCTTTAAAGAAAAATGGCTTTAGGGTTTAGGGTTTAGACTTTGGGAGTTTAGGAGTTTAGCCCATAATGGGATAGCTTAAGGGGATCTACATGTAGTAAGATCCTAGGACAAAATTACATGGCATAAGGGAATGAAATTTGATGGAATTGCCTAAGGCAACCAAATTTCATTAAGAGCCTAAGAAAAAATGATGGCTTTAGGGTTTAGGGTTTAGAGTTTAGAGTTTAGGGTTTAGGGTAATATGATAACTTAAGGGGATATATGTAGTAAGATCCTAGGACAAAATTACATGGCATAAGGGAATGAAATTTGGTGGATTTTCCTAAGACAACCAAATTTCACTTTAAGGTCAGGTAGGACAAAATGAATGATTTAGTGTTTAGGGTTTACAAAACTTAGGGTGAATTTTTGGTGCCCCTTGGAATATAATGAACTTGCAAGTTAGTGAAGAACATTTTCTTGTGGAATAGTTGATTGAGATCTACTCTTGTTTCAACTGACCAACCTAGATCATGAAATCTCATTCATATAATCTTAGGGATCTTATTATTGTTAAATTTGGTTGCCTTAGGCAGCTTTGATCTCAAATTGTAAGAACTTCTTTGATCCTTAGAAATGTATTAGGACCCCTTGAAATCGAATTACGATTTAGGGTGATGGGATGGCTTAAGGGGATCTACGTCTAGTGATGTCCTAGGAGAAAATGACATGGCTCAAGTGAATAAAATTTGGTGAAGTTTCCCAAGGAAATCAAATTTCATTAAGAACCTTTAAAAGAAAAAAAAAAAATGATTGCTAGGGTTTAGGTTTAGACTTTAGAGTTTAGGGTTTAGGGTAATAGGATAGCTTAAGGGGATCTACATGTAGTAAGATCCTAGGACAAAGAATTAGATGGCATAAAAGGGAATGAAATTTGGTGGATTTTCCTAAGACAACCAAATTTCACTTTAGGTGGGTAGGACAAAATGAATGATTTAGTGTTTAGGGTTTACAAAACTTAGGGTGAAGTTTTGGTGCCCCTTGGAATATAATGAACTTACAAGTTAGTGAAGAAAATTTTCTTCTGGAATAGTTGATTGAGATAGCTCTTGTTTCAACTAACCAACCTAGATCATGAAATATCATTCATTTTATAATCTTGCACGATATTATTATTGTTAAATTTGGTTGTCTTGGGAAACTTCACCAAATTTTGAAAACTTCTTTGATCCCCTTAAGAAATGTCATATTGGGACCCCTTAAGAAATCAATTTGTGATTTAGGGTGACATGTGGCTTAAGGGGATCTATGTCTGGTGAGGTCCTAGGAGAAAATGACATGGCTCAAGTGAATAAAATTTGGTGAAGTTGCCCAAAGACAGCAAATTTCATTAAGAGCCAACTAAAGAAAAATAGTGCTTTAGGGTTTAGGGTTTAGACTTTAGAGTTTAGGGTTTAGGGTAATAGGATAGCTTAAAAGGGGATCTACATGTAGTATAGATCCTAGGACAAAATTAGATGGCATAAGGGGAATGAAATTTGGTGGATTTTCCTAAGACAACCAAATTTCACTAAGTCTTAGGTGGGGACAAAATAGATACTTTAGTGTTTAGGGTTTTTAGATTTTAGAGTTGAGGTTTAGGGTTTACAAAACTTAGGGTAAAGTTTTGGTGCCCCTTGGAATATTTAATGAACTTACAAGTTAGTGAAGAACATTTTCTTGTGGAATAGTTGATTGAGATCTACTCTTGTTTCAACTGACCAACCTAGATCGTGAAATCTCATTCATATTATAATCTTGCACGATCTTATTATTGTTAAATTTGGTTGCCTTGGGCAACTTTGATCACCAAATTTTAAGAACTTCTTTGATCCCCTTAAGAAATTGAATTACGATTTAGGGGGACAGGATGGCTTAAGGGGATTTACGTCTAGTGAGCTCCTAGGAGAAAATGACATGGCTCAAGTGAATAAAATTTGGTGAAGTTGCCCAAGGCAACCAAATTTCATTAAGAGCCTTTAAAGAAAAAATGATTGCTTTAGGGTTTAGGGTTTAGAGTTTAGAGTTTAGGGTTTAGGGTAATAGGATAACTTAAGGGGATCTACATGTAGTAAGATCCTAGGACAAAATTAGATGGCATAAAGGGGAGATGAAATTTGGTGGATTTTCCTAAGACAACCAAATTTCACTTTAAATCTTAGGTAGGACAAAATGAATGCTTTAGTGTTTAGGGTTTAGATTTTAGAGTTGAGGTTTAGGGTTTTACAAAACTTAGGAGTAAATTTCAGTGCCCCTTGGAATATTTAATGAACTGCAAGTTAATTGAAGAACATTTTCTTGTGGAATAGTTGATTGAGATCTACTCTTGTTTCAAGCTGACCAGCCTAGATCATGAAATCTCATTCATATTATAATCTTACTTACGATCTTGTTATTGTTAAATTTGGTTGCCTTAGGCAACTTCATCAAATTTTAAGAACTTCTTTGATCCCCTTAAGAAATGTCATATTGGGACCCCTTAAGAAATCGATTTACAATTTAAGGTGATAGGATGGCTTAAGGGGATCTAGATGTCTAGTGAGGTCCAAATTTAGTCATACTATAGCCTCATTGGTTCCATCTAGCTCTAGGTCAAAAGTGTTTACCCCTCTAATAAAAAAAAGTATCATGTTAAAAATGAATCAATCTATACATATCACAAAAATAACAATAATCTTAAATGTAACCCATACTCTAACCATAATAGAATGCTAAATGATCCCCACCCCTAACCATATCCTAATTGAATTGTAAACCTAATTGAAACTTAATTAAATTATAACCTTTACCTAATCTTAAATGTATTCCTATATTATATTATATTATATTATATTATATTTTATATTATATCAATATTATATTTAAATTAATTTATATTTGTATTATAATTATATTAATATTTATTATATATTCCTAATTGTAACCTAACTAAACTACAAACCTAATTGAATCTTAAGCCTAATCCTCATAAAAACCCCAAGTAAATTGTAACATTACCTATCCTTAATTGTAATCTTATATTATATTTTATGATATTAAATATTTATATTATTTAATATACTATATTATATTAATATTTATTAAATATAATATATTAAATAATATAAATATTTAATTATATTTCTTTTATATGAATCCTCCTCCTATCTCTAAATTGTAATAATAGCATGTAGTTCCTCCAACCTATCATCATGTACCTCCTCCCTTTCCCATGTAATAGGTGTACCTTCTAGGTCTTAAATGGTTCCATCTTGGTCTCCTTATTGATGCATTTCTATCCTTCCACATAAATCTATATAGTATCAAAATATAGGTAATTTTATGGTTATTGAATCTCTTAATTGCTAAAGAATCCATTATGATTGAGGATGGGTGGATTATTATCTAGGATCACATCTTAAAAATCCTATAGAGGTCATGGTATGTGTTTCTTAATACATATATTCCCATACAAACCTCTTTCCATGTATTATCAACTCTCTCTCCTATATAATAGACACCTTACTAGATTTAAATTTCATATGATATATACCCAAGTGTTTCCAATTGGAATTGCTATAATTATTCTTTTATGGTATTCTAGATATTCATAATAGTTTTCATAAATCTACCAAATAGACCCATTCTTGACATTGAACCTACATAATTTTAGGTATGTCCAATGAAAGAAACTTTACCCATAGCACTCTCACTCGTGCTCTCCTATCTTGTGGATATAATAGAATAAAGTTTTCTTCCAATGATTTAGATCCCTAATGATCATGTCTAAGTGTCATAGAGAGTGATCATCCACTCTTCATAAACTTGTAGAAACCAAAAGGTTTTATATTATGTGTTCAAATAAGTGAAAACATTACAAAAAGCTCTACTAAATGGTGACAACAGGGGTTTTTTAAGGCAACCAAATTTCATTTTAAGGTCCTAAGACAAAATTCAAATGCTTTAGTGTTGAGGGTTTAGATTTTATAGTTCAGGGTCTAGGGTTTAGCAAACTTAGGGTGAAGTTTGGGTGGCCCTTGGAATAATTTAGACTTGCAAGTTAGTGCCAATTGGAATCAATTGTATGTGCTTAGATTTACGAATTTGCTAACTAAATTTGCAAAAAAACATCAAGATAAACTTTATGAATTTTAACTATTCTTTAACATATTGTTTTCTAATCTAATTATAATTTAACATTGAAACTAAAGTTTAACATATCATTTTTTCCATACAATGCAAATAAAATTTAAAACATTTAAGCAATGCAAATGAATTTTTTTGAGCTCGAAATTACCTAGTTTTCAAAATCAAAATGATTTGTTCGATTTTAATTTAGGGTTTTAACAAAAAAAATTGTTCCAATTCAATTTAGGGTTTCAATTTCTAAGCAATTAGGGTTTTTAATGCAATTTTTTCATTTCAATTCAAACTAGGGTTTTCAAATTCATTTTTTTCATTTGATTTGAATTCAGGGTTTCAAAAAGCTTGATTAGGGTTTCTAAATGCAATTTTTTATTTCATTTCAATTTTAGGGTTTTGAAATGCAATTTTTTGTTTTCAATTAGGGTTTCAAATTCAATTTTTTTGTTTAATCGAACAATTTAGGTTTCAAAAGTTAAATTTTGTTTGTAAAACACAATTCAAGGTTCATTTTTTCATTTTTATTAAAAAACCTTAGGTTTCATTGCATTTTTTCATCTATTTTTACAATTATTCATTTCTACTATAACAAGAAAAAAATGCTCAAAACGTGAAATAAATTTAAAAAAAATGCCAAATTCACTTATTTTCTTCACAATTTCAATTAAAAATAGAAAAATGCAAAAAAATGGGGCATGGGCAGGTACCTGTAGCTATTTGTGGGGTCGTTGTCGCCAGTACTCGAGATATCATCCGCTGTGTAATGAACTCTGTTTGTTTTTTAAAAAATAAATAGCAATATAAAACAGGATCTCGATTTCTACAAAACGGGATCCTGATTTCTACAAATCGGGATCCTATTTCGTAGTAATCGGGATCCTGTCCCTTTTCCATTGGTTCGGGATCCTATGGGAAATGGGATCCTAATTTTTTAAAAGCGGGATCTCGTTTCGTGTTTAGGCTCAAGATCCCAAAGCTGAACAAGATCCCGATTTTTAAAAATCGGGATCCCGTTTATTAAAATCGGGATCTTGTTTTATCAAAGCCGATTTCAATTTTTTGGCTAAGGAAAAAACTTCCACGTTTCGTAGACTCAACTTTGTGCAATTACCCTCTACTCGGTTTCAACTAACCATCTAAGAATCACCCACAACTAGAATTCACTTTTCAATGCAACAGGTTCATATGCTATAATGCGACCTAAGCATAGAAGACTCGAGGCCCAAGTGTTGAACCTAAGTGCTCTGATACCAAATGTAAAGGCTCAAAAATCTCATTTACCAAATTTTATCCCTTAGTTTCCAAAATAATTTAATAATCATAAAAAGGTGCAGAATAAGAAGAATAATTTAAATACTTTTATCACTTAAATTCAAATGGAATATCATACATCAATGAATCAAGTATATCAAAACAAGGTCGAGCCTTCACTAGATTTAGCCATGTAGGCTTACACAAGAATCATCTCAATAATACATGTAAATTCAAATACTGCATTGCAAATCAAAGAAATAGCAAGATCATGAATCCAACCACAAAGAACCATAACAAAGATTTTTCATGAGTGGAAAACCCTCGTAGGGATGAAAAAACCAATCGTAAAAGAGCCTCATTGGCTTAATGAAATGCCTCACTGGCGGAGCCTTACTAGCTACAGAATCTTACTTGTTACAAGATTCCTTACTAGCAATGATACAAGATGCCTTTCTAGCAATGATCATACTGTCCCCCGAACATGACCATTTACATCTTCAATACACGTTTCTAAATAATAAAGCAACAATTATAGAGGCACACACGATACTTCTACATAACAATTATATTCTTAATATGTCCACATTTCATATCCTATTATTCATAGAACTGGACTCTTAACATATAAGTAGCCCAATTTTCTGGCATGAGGTTACAAGATACATTTTCTAGTTTTAGCAAGGCAACATCTTTGCATATAAAGTTATGATAATGTCAACACTATCATGAATCATGCTTAAGTATTTACAATTGGGACGATTTTACCTCCAACGACCTCTCAAGTATCACACAAGTACACTAAGAATCATAAGGTGACCAATCACATGAAGCTTTATGAAAGTAATTCTAGCACTGCTAAAATACACACATGCCTAAGCAATTATAACAAGAATGTTTACTTCATTGATTCAAAGAGGTTTCAACGATAAGAAAATAATAATGTAAAAGAGTTAAGAAGGTATAGCTCATGTATGTATAAGAATACGTATATAAGCTAGAGATGAGTATACATTCTTATGCAATAAATATCAAGATCAACTAAGTGAGATAACCATAATACATGAGAAGAGTGTCATCAATGAACCTAAACTTTAATAAAGTAAGGTATGATTCAACATTTATTTATCTTTTTATAAAATCCTCAATTTGATTCACAATACATAATATATGCATAGGTGGATTGCAATCTACATATATATATATGGGTCCAATGTAATAAATGACTCAAATTCCATATTCATAAGAGAAAAGCTCACAAGAAATAAATTCTACTACTAGTTTTTATATTTCACTTTTGACTTGGATTAACCATTCCTCTAACATTTCAATGGATGATTAAACGCAAATGTGTATCTTCATATTTAGTTTCTTTTTTTTTAAAGTGTCCAATAAGCCATTTCCAAATTAAATGGTTTAATCTAAAAATATATATTAGATTTGCATGACATTTGTAAGAAATACTTCCAAGCAGAAATGTATACATTTTTAATGAATAAAACTTACCCAATTCACAAATGCATAAAAAAAATTAACTATAAGCAAGTGTGTTCTTACATTCAAGGTAGTCAAAATTTTGTTTCTAATTAAATGATTTATTCTAAAATAACGAAGTTATATAATTTTAAAAGAAACATTCAACAACCAGAATTATATATATACTATGAAGTAAAGTTTATCCATATTCATATTTACATACAATATATATTTATATATTTGAATAGATACTCTTAAGTGAAACAATCCAATACAAAAATATATCCCATTTTAGCAAAAATATTTTGTTGAGTTTTAAATTTTTCTCTCATACTTGTTGTATTTGTAATCCTTTCTATACATATATAGATATAAATAGATATACAGAGATTTACATTTACATCTGAAGTAACTTACAATCTGTCCTTTTTAAATGGAAAGATATATATAATTAATTAAATATGTGTATTTATACAAACACTTTTAGGAAATCACACTTACATCAAAATAGTAAACAAAGCTACAACCATGTAAATATTTACTTTAAAATACTACAATCATCTAATTCTCAGCATGATCCTTATAAATATATACACAAATACACACACACACACACACACATATATATATGTATATATATGCAAGATATCATTAAATTTTCCAGCACCAGGATGATTGGTAAACAACAATATACACTTACTTAACATAAATTTTTCATTCAAGACTGTAATTCAAATATATTTCTCTTTCAATGAAAATAAGTATTGTATGTTTAAATAAATAAATAAATATATATATATATATATATAATAAGAAAGAATGTACCAGTGGGTAAAACATTCAAAATTTTTCACAAAAGAAGTAAATCTCTTCATAGACTTATTGATTTCCACATTTAAAATTAAGATACTTTGGAAAAGAACTTGAAAACCTGTAAAAATCACTTTCTTGTTGAATTTCTTCCTCTTGTTTCCTCTCCTTCCCGTTCTTGACTTGATGGAAATCTCTTCTTGTAGATTTTTCCTCCCTTTTTAATGTACTATATTTCAGAAACCCTCTACCCTGTAGCCATGTTAAATTATTCCTTTTTTTCTTGCAGAGCAAAGCATTCAAGAAAATTTTATGAAAACTATTGTGTGTCCGTTAATTTTTTTCTCTTTTTAAAGATTGCTTCTAGCAATTTTCCAAATACCTAATTCTTGAAAACAAAATAATATATTTTCTTGCATAATATTTATCCTTGGTAAATAATGAAGAATGTCATTTTAATTTGTAAATTAAATAACCATTCCAAATAAATAATAAAGAAATGTCATTCTATTATAAATAAAATAATTATTCTAAACTACAAACATTATCATTAAATTATAATTAATTCTTTTTGTTTTCAATGTACTCGTATTTCCCTACTAATTACATTAATCTATATTTCCCAATAACCAATTCTTGAAAGTAAAAATAATATTTATTTTTATGTATAAAATTTTATGGTTGGTAACTAATAATAAATGAAGTACTCCTCCTTAGTAAATATTTTGAAAATACCCAATAATCAATTCTTGAAAGTAAAAAATAATATTTATTTTTATGTATAAAATTTTATCATTGGTAACTAATAATAAATGAAGTACTCCTCAGTAAATATTTTGAAAATACCCAATAACCAATTCTTGAGAGTAATTTTTTTATTATTTATTTTTATGTATTAAATTTTATCCTCGATAACTAATAATAAATATTTTAAAAATACCATTTTAATTGCAAAAGAAATATTTATCCTAAATAAATAATAAAGAAATATAATTTAATTGCAATTTAAATATTTATTCCAAATAAATAATAAAGAAATACCATTCAATTGTAATTAAAATAGTTATTCACAATAACCAAACATTTTCCTTTATTTGCAATAATAAAATCTATAATTAAATTATAATAAATTCCCCTTTTTTTTATTTGCACTTTTATTTCGCTACTAATTCATTTAATTAAACTTTGAGAAGTACGATCAATATAATCATTCAACCAAATTAAATGCATCAAAATAGTATTTTTGAATTATAATTTACTTATTGAAAATAGGGATTATGACAAGTGTTCCATTGCCTGTTGTTATTAGATCTTTGGTTGTATCCCCTATTTTGGTTATGGTAATTTTGATTGGGAGGATTCTAGTTTTGAAAATTCCTTTGATTTTGATTGGCATTCTGGTTGGAATAACTACCCTGATTGGAATACCCTCCTTGATTTTGGTGATTCTAATTTTGATTTTGATTTTGAGGGGGGTTGTACTTGAGTTGTGCCATCTCATTAGTCACCTGAGACAATGTTTTCTTCAGATTTTCCAACTTCATTGTCATATGAGTCGTTCATTCACTTTCTACAGTGGTTGCAACTGACGTATGTGTCACGAGGTTAGACCCTCCAACATGATTATGGGAATTTTGAGCTTGTTGTGAAGAGTCAGGAGCTTGGCCACTAAAGAATAATTGTTGAGATGGAGCCTATACCTCGGCTAAAGGCCCGTATACAAAATGAGACATCCTTGAGACTGTATTAAATAGCAGGGTGGGATTAGGCACCTGAGGATATTCTAGAGGAGAGAAAACCCCTCCTAGACCTCCTGATTGTGAACTAATTTGTTGTTGTAGTTTAATAGCTAGGCGGTATACCTTCTAGACAAAGAATCAATGTCATTTTTGAGGTATGTTCTTTGCAAAAACAGGCCAATCAAGGGATCTATAGCTTTTAGGTAAGCTTGGATAGCAATATTTTCAGCCACCAAGTACGGGTCTTGTAACCTCTTATACATCCTCTAAAATCTAGTATTAAACAGGGGCAACAGTTCGTGTGGTTCTTTCCTAATAGTGGCAAATTGATGATATAAGATTGTAGTATCGACATAACTTGAAATTGGTTAATGAATGCATCCTCTAAGTTTTTCTAGCTCAATATTGACCTAGTAGGCAGATTCTGATACCAATTATAAGCCATATCTCCCAATGAGTAGGGAAATAGTCTACATGCAACATCATGGTGAGCAATTTGAGCCCGAGTAGAGGCATCTTTGAATGCCTATATGTGCTCTTCAACACTTTGTGACTCTCCATGAGTGTACCTGGGGCAAAATTTATCTGGATTCTTAGGCATTCCATATATGCCACTAGGAATGACTCCTAGTGGCGAAGGATTGTTGGAAAAGAATGCCATAGGTGGTGGCGGGTTTGGTTGTGCCACTTGTGGTATTGGTGGAAACTCGAGTGGAGTAAGTGGTGGTGTTAACGGTGGTGAGATCAAAACCCTATGGGCTCTGGGCCTAACAGGGGTTTGGAGCTCAACTAACGATTCTAGATTTGCAGCAGATCTAAGAACTCTTTCAAACCTTTCTAGTGAAAAGGACCCAATTCGAGCCAGTTTGTTCCTCTAGGCCCTCCTTCTAGCACCAGTTTTGTTGATGGTCAAAAGTAACATAGCAAAATAAAAGTAGAATATTGCTACTCTACTTCTCCTGAAAAGATAAATAATATAAACTACGTATCTTCCAAGGTCTCTATAGTTGGTTCTCAACTGTGCTATGGTTGTTCAGTGGCCTATGCAACTGTAATGTTCAAGGGGGCTACTGGTAAAGATTACAAACTACATAATACAAATTAATCCTACATTTTGGGTTGTAAATAACCAACAAAAGATAGAATAGGGCTTAGGACAACAAAGCATAAATGCAGATTTCTTTTAATCCAGACATATAAACTTCATAATGAGCATTTATTTTAACCAACTAAAACCATAAAATGACACAATCCATAGAATAACCTACACCAATGCATTCATTTACAGTGTAGATTCAAGACGTACAACCATTCATCGCCACTTTTTTTTCAAAACTTTGTTTTCTAAACAAGGACACATCACCAGCTCATTGCTAAAATTTATAGATCAACAAATATAAAGAGATCTTATTCACAAATAACTTAATGAAATAGTTTCATATTCAGAATCTTCTATTGATTTTCATCAAATAAGAGACATTTATGCACAATAAAACTCATTGGCATACAAATAACTATTGTTCATCAACATTATCATTAAACTAACAAACTTCTGAAAATAACATAAAGTGCATTAAAATTGTAAAAGTGTTTCTGAGTATCTTTGCATAAAAGCTATAAAACTCCTAAAAGCTGTAAATACTATCCTCAATCTTTCTTAGGCAGCCAATCTTGAATTCAATTAGCCGACCTTTACAAAATGGAGAGAAATTCTACATATAGACAATTCCAGCACTAATTCCTCCCATTAAAAACTAAGATCCACAATTGTAGGGACTCCAGTATTTGTCGCTGATGTAATTGTTGAAGTTGAACAAGTGCGCTAGCTGCTCCATCAACCAAAAATTCAACTCCAAGTCCTCACTCAGATTGCTGCCAATTACCAAGGATCACTCCTGACTTGCCAGCGTTGTTGCCTAGTTGTCCCTTTACTCAAAACTTGTCCAAAAACGTATTGTTGTTCAAAAGATAATAAAAAACAATTATCTTTGCTTATCACCCTCATGTTGGACACCATGGTATTCATCATAACTAGCATAAAGATAATAATTGAAAATATTCTTTGACCTCTAATTAATTTTATCTAAATTTCTTTCCATTTGCATAAAGATAATAATAAAAAATAAAATACATTAATTAATAAACTTACTCAAAATTATTTTTAAACTTTTATTTTATTAAAACAATACATATAAATTTTATAAAATATAAATATTTAATAATAAATATAAATTTTATAAAATATAAATATTTACATTTATATATACACTTAATAATAATCACTTAAACAATTTTAATTATTATAAGTAATTTACTTAAAAATAAATATTAAATTAAACAATTTTAATTTCAATTTAACAAAGGTCCGTAATAGTTATTAGCGGGTAGCACATATATTATATGTGCACACGTAAATACAAAAAATACAAATTCTGATGTTGCCAGATTGCATGGGCCCATTGGCATTGATGCAGCATGTGCATGGCTTCCTCCATGGCTTTTATAGGCTAGATAGCCATTGCCAATGCAACATGCACATGGCTTCCTCCATGGCTTTTATAGGATAGATAGCCATTGCCACACTATAGGCTCTGTGGAGTGCACTCCAAACTTCCCGAAATGAATATGCACCTTACACGTCTAACAATTTAAGCTCCTTTCATGAACGGTGTAAGATAAGAAACAAGTGGGTGTGTGTTGCCCACTGAATGATTGTACGTCTTTTGCTTTAGTAATTCTTTCAACACAATTTTTAGAAATGTAGTTTCTTAGCTTTTTATCCATTTTTTTGCTCGTTTGCTTGTGGATTCTTTTGTTTTCTAAGGGTGGGGTCCCATGGGGGTTGCTTGCACAAAAATCGTAGCGGGTGCTGCTATAATTTTTAGGAATTTTTAAAGTTGGCAGTTCCAGGAACTTACTAGCACTATTAAGCTCCAAATTTTAAGGAAGCTGGTGATCCCATGAAGTGTGTGTTGATGGTCAAAAGTAACACAACAACATTAAAATAGAATATTCCTATTCTACTTCTCCTGAAAAATATAAATAATATAAACTACCCATCTTCCAAGGTCTCTGTAGTTGGTTCTCAACTGTGCTATTGTCGTTCAGTGGCCTATGCAATTGTAATGTTCAAGGGACCTGCTAGTAAAGAGTACAAAATGCATAATACGAATTAATCTAACGTTTGGGGGGTGTAAATAAACAACAAAAGATAGAACGGGGCTTAGGACAACAAAGCATAAACGTAGATTTCTTTTAATCCAGACATATAAACTTCATAACATGAGCATTTCTTTTAACCAACTAAAACCATAAAATGACACAATCCATAGAATAACCTACACCATTGCATTCATTCACAATGCAGATTCAAGACATACAACCATTCATCATCACTTTTTTTAAAAAACTTCAATTTCTAAACAAGGACACATCACCAGCTTACTGCTAAAATTTATAGATCAACAAATATAAAGAGATCTCATTCACAAATAACTTAATGAAATAGTTTCAAATTGAGAATCTTCTATTGATTTTGCTCAAATAAGAGACATTTATGCCCAACAAAACTCATTGGCATACAAATAACTATTGTTCATCAACATTATCATTAAACTACCAAACTTCTGAAAATAGCATACTTCCAAAACTGTATGAGACTAACTATCAAATACTTTCATTGTGTCGTCCATATCAAAATATTTAAAATACATGTCAAGGCTAAAGCTCACATATTCTTTACCTTAAATTATGATTTGATAATGTATGAATAAATTAACTTATGTTGGATTACAAATCCATTATAGTTGAACAAGTTCTAAGCACAGTTCCAAAGGTAAACTTTTCGTTTTATGCTTAGCCTCTACAATTGTATAAAAATATTTAGAGCTTCATTAATTTATCCATGATGCACTATCTTGTAATAGCACTACTCCATGTGAGAACTTTGATTTGAGGCATTTTGTGGAACAACTCATAAAATTAATGGCTCTACAAAAATTCACCGTCATCAATTCATCGCTAACAATCCACGGCGAGAAAATTCACGGCCATAAAAAAATCACCTCAAGGAAAATTCACCACCAACAATTCACCGCCACATAAAATTCATCGCATTAAAAGTTTGTGATTTAGCGGTGAATTGTTGGTCATGAATTTTTCTTGAGGTGAATTTGTCATGACCATGAATTCTATTGAATTATAGGAGGTTGCAAAAAACCATGTATTTGTTACATAATAATATTTATTGTGACATAAATTATAGTGATTATAATTGTTGAAAAGATAAATTATTTTAATAGGATATAAGAAACACCTTCGTAATTATCTTTTTCATTATTAAAATTAAAAAAAACAATAAAATATTTATTCATCAAAAATATTTTTTAATATAAAAACAAATATAATCAGCCTCTCTAAAAGACCCTTCCTAGCTTCAACAAATTGTTGACAAAATGAAAGTGGAAGAGGCATTCCAAGAAAACAAGGGGCATCGTATGCATAAAAAACAAATGACGTTAAGAAATTATTTTAATTTGTTGGGTGATGTGCAACTAGCATTATTCGAATAAAGAATACACTCTACATAGACGTTTGTAGTGGAAAGATCAAATATAACTTATTTTTTGAAGGGTAGTTAATGTTTGGGGACCACATTTCCAATGCCGTGCTTACCGAAAACATTTTCTTAGTCACCGAAAAAATATTTGTCAAGGAAAATGTAGTTAAGAAATCTCTCAGCAACTAAGCATTGAATTTTGGTCATATGCCTATAAAAACAGGACATTTATTAGATGACCATTGAAATTGACAAAGAAATATGACTAGTGATCGCACCTTGGTGTGCAATGGGTATGCCGAAGAGTTGAGGAATGTCAATGAAAATTAGTGAAAAATTTTATCTATTCTTTCCATGCCTCCTTTGCACTTTCGTTGTAAGGAATTAGCAGATACCACCATTGTAACTCCTAATCTATTAATTAACACTCTTAAACACCTTTCAAAGGTCGTGAATCTCAAAATCATGTTCATTTTCCCTTAAACGCCATTTTCCCTAAGTTTCGTAAAATTAAGGTACCAACACCATTGCAAGGAGTGTGCAGTAGATTAAAAACTATCATACTGGTTTGTAGGATTGTATTGCACACTTCTCAAATTAAAAATACAAATTACAAAATATGCATCATGAATGCATAACACATTGATTAAGAAACACACAATTTCCTTTAAAAAATTTAATGTTAAAATTGTCTCTTGATATTAGTCTTCAATTAAATCATGTACACTTAAGATCCATATTCTCATATTTTAAAACAACTCAATAACTTATGATTATACTTACTTTTTGGTTCCACTATCCTATCCTGGACTTCTACATCCATACTCCCATGAACTTTTTGTATTTCATCCTTTTTGCAGATGGATCTAAGTTTATTGACAAGTCAAAGGAGGTAGGACAATAAGATAACTAAGGAATTGCTCTTTAATAAATACACTTGGAAACAGAAGACAAACCTCCAATCCTAGTTGAGAACTATCATTAGATTTTACTTTAATTACTTTCTCACAATTAGGATTACCTCAACTATCATCATTAGATTTGGTCTTTTATTTTGACCAACAAATAATTAAATAATTTGGTATTATAAGAATGCAAGACAATTGTGGTTGTATACTTCTCCAATGATTTCAAACTATATTTTTTTGGCCTACACACTCAAGGGGTAGTATTTGATGATCCTCAATTGTAGAGAAATTCCTTGTTGATCCTTTGGTATCTGGTTGAACTTAGTAATCTTTGTTTTGTTTTCCTCTATTGAAAGAGATATAAGACCATTTATGAAGGATGGCAAAAGCAACATGAACTTTCATGTAGTTTTAGATAACCTAAAATATATCACCGTTGCTCCAAGTATCGGGGGTTTTAGGGATGGCAAAAGAAAATTTATGTTTTGAGGATAGCAGGGAGATGGTTATATATATTACAACTTTTTTTTTACAAGCATATAATTTACACAAAATGTACAAAATTAAATACATAATTGGAAAAAAAATCACATGTAATTGATAAATCGTAACAACATCAATTGTCAAATCATAAATGTTAATGACAATTGTTGAATAAAATATGGTTTATAATATATATCTTAGTGTTACAAAGTTAAAGATCCAACAATATGAAGGCACTGCTGAAACTACTGTTGTAAACTCCACCAGTGAAGATAAAAAATTGCCAAAGGTATACTAGAACCCAGTTGTTCCATTTATTTTTATTATTCTCACAACTGTAGTGTTTTGCAAATTTTTAATCAACTGACTTGTCAGAAATTCCATCATGTGCTAAAACAAGGGATGGTAATCCAAATCCTTGAGACAGGAAGCTGAAACCAAAATTTCACTGTAAAAGAAAAATTCTTGGAGGCCCAGATCATATACAAAGTGCTTGTTCTTCTATTTTTTGCATGCCCTTGTGCTCTTGTCATCTCCACCCCTGTTGCTACTACTTGTGGCTTGGCCACTGCTGCAAGGCTCGGCCTTCTCATCAAAAGTGGAGGGTTTCTAGAAGCCTTGGGAAAGCTCAAAGTTGTAGCCTTTGACAAGACAAGGACTCTCATAGAAGGACAATTTCAAATGGTGGAGACCAAGTTTGTGGATTTAGAGGCCAAAAAAAGAGAGAATTTGTTGCACTGGTATATAAAAGTTTCTAACATAGGTTTTCTGAAACTTTCTATTTGGATCTATTCATGTATATCCATAGATAAGGTAATAAGAGAAATGCATACATATATACAGAACATCAAGCCTGGATAGTAAATCAACACATCCTATGGCCATGCCAGTGGTAGCATACTATAGGCAATAGGGTATTGAGCCATCTACTGAGGTGAGAGATTTCAATATATTGCAATAAATAATAATATTTTTGCTCTGGTTTCATGGATTTTTTTTTTTTGGTTTCTTAATAATTTCATAAATTAGGAATCATATCGCTCATGGTCATAGGTGATACTGCTTTTTCTTCTCACTTAGTATACATGCCTTAAATGGCTAATTTGAGTATGCAATCCTATCACAAAATTTTTAACTGATAGAGGAGCCTTGGTGATGGTGTGCAGGTAGGAGAAATTTAAGTTTACGCCCAATTACTCCCAGAAGACAAGCTAAGATTTATTGGAGAGCTAAAGTAGGAGAGCATGACTACCATGGTTGGTGATGGAATTAATGATGAACCGACATTAGTAGCAGTAGATGTGGGGATTGCTATGGGTGTGGAAGGCTCTGCGGTAGCCATGGAATCTGCAGACGTAGCTCAAATGTCTAGTGATAAAGGAAGATTGTTGGTGCAGTGAAAATAGGGTAGAGATCAATGAGGACAATATACATAAATTTTGCATTCTCCTTGTTGACCAAGGTAGCCTTGGTGGTGCTTACTTTCATGGGTTATATCTACTTGTGGATGGTTGTGCTAGCAAACATAGGCACTTGCCTGATGTTAACATTCCACAACATGCTTCTCTTGGAAGGAAAGAAAGATGGTCATGCTCATCATCATCATCATCATCATCATCATCATGGGTGTTGCAATGACTCGAATGTGAATGGGCATGGAATCATCTACACAATCATGCTCGTGATTATGTTATTTGCAAAGAAAACTCATGAGCACAATCACAATCATAACCATAACCAAAATTTGAGGCAGATTTTTAGAATAAAAACACAATTGGAAAACCCTAAATTCAGAAATTTGATACAGAGCAGGTGGCGTTTCAGGATTCTTCAAGTCTTCTTCTATCAACAAACTGTCCTCGTCAATGATATCTTCCATGTCATCCTGTATTTCAATTTTAAAGGCTGGCAACACATTGCTCTTGGCCACAATTGCAGGTTTCTCAATGATTTTCTTCTTTAAGTGTAAAGGATGATCCAGCTACCCAAGCTGGATTTTGAGCTTTAACCACCAAAGTGACCCAAGCCCACTGACCTCGACATCTATCCTATCATCAACTACAAATCTAGCTAGTAGAACATATCATTCCAAGGTAATCTTAATTTGCTTAGCATCCTGAAAATAAAAGTTTTCTCCATTAAAATAAGAAAATCAAACAAATTGAATACAAGTACCAAAAAACCTAACAAATTCCAAGAATCGAGAATCGGTTGGAAGAAAATGCAATTTACTATAGACCTAGATATTTGAAGAAGTAATGCAAAAATACTCTAAAAAAAAATGGCAAAATCAGAGAAAATATCAAATATTGGTTTGAGACTTGCAGTATTTGAAGATATAATGCAAAACAAACACTCAAAATAAATCAAAAACTACATATTACTTTATAAACAGGTTTGGTGGAAATAAACTTCAGATCACTCCTATATTTTCCCAAAATGTATGCAAAAAAATAGACCACTTTTTCCCTAGACCATAACCATAATCACAATAATGGCCATGAACATGAGCACAAGCATGAACATGAGCATTATTTTGTTGTGGTGAAATGTAGTGCATGTATCCATCATACAGTAAGTTACATAGAGTGTGTCTACTTAAACCCATAAATCGTACATGGTGCATTAATGAATATCGATTGTTATCCACCCAAACAATAGTAGAAGAATTGAGCAGACTCATAATAGACCTATCAGCTGTTGTGGCCAATTCCAACACTTTCAATTTATAGAATGTGTGATTAATCTCTCAAAACCTTTCTGTGCCACTTCACTCCTCCCTTTTGCATGCCCTTTCCACCCTTTCCGCGTCCCAACATATTTCACCTACTAACAAAAAGGGGAAAAAGAACAAAAAAATAGATTTCGAAAGAATTTTAACCAAATTTTACACCATAACCCCAAAAGCCACTATGCAACATAGATAATTTTAAGATACAAAAGAGATTTTTAAAAGAAAAATAGGCTTTTAATTTATTCTTCACAAATATCAACAACAAAATCTTAGAAAATACTTAGGGTTCTATCATTTTTTACAAACTCAAAAGCAAAATCATAGAAAAATATAAGGGCTTTGATTGATTTTTTGAAAATTAAAACAATAAAATGCTACCGAAGTCAGAGTTTCAATGGTTATTCGTTTAATAAATATCAAACCCCAAATTTAAGAAATTTAAAAGAAAACAAAAAAAAAGCAAGGCGTTGATAGATTAAACGCAAAACTTGAAAACAAAACCCTAAAAATAGAAAAAAAAAAAAAAAACAACATAATTTTAATAATTTCAAAACCAAAACCCAAGAGATTTTCTAAGTAGCAAAAGGACTGAAGGTACAAACAGACTTATGGAGAGAGAATTTTGAGGCTTTTGAGCCCCCATTTGCAGCTTCCGCCATTTCTACACAGCTTCAACTTCAAAAATTGATAGTATTTAGAAAACCATATAAATCTAGGGTTTGAAAGAAATAAAACAAAGAACACATAAAATATGAAAATATGATTTAATTGAAGAAATTACCAATTAGTGGTGACCTAATTCCAGTCCTGTAAGGGTTCTCTTTGAAGGGTTTGCAGTTTTTCTTCTCATTCAAAGATCTTTGAGTGTTTACATGAATTCCCCAACGATTTCTATTACGGTAAAACCAAGTGAATGCTCCCCCTAGGGGAGAGGGGTCATTAGTCGTGCGGGGCTAACTTTGTCAACATGTACCGATTGACTGGAATATCGTAGAACCTTCATTTTTTTTTTTGAAATGTAGACTGACCTCTTATTTATCTATAACTATGGTTTGGAGGTGTGACTCATCATGTAACTCGCCACATCAGCACATCTATTAAGAAGTGTCTAAAATTTGACATTTTAAAGGTTCAACCAAAACTTAATCATGGAACCCCCAATAGTTGAACAAAAAAATATCATTTGTTGCTTGTAGAATATCATGTTTTTATTTAAAATAAAATTAATATAAACCTAAATGGACCAAATACCTATTGATAGCCATAAATCTTTGATATCTCTAGCTTTTATATTCAACATATATGGACCAATAGTTGAACACAAAAAAAACTATTTGTTGTTATAAAAACAACACATAATTATTTAAAATACAACTTATATCAAACAAAAATCGACCAATAGTTGAACACTAATTTTTTTTTTAAATCCTTCACATTTAATAGAAAAATACATGTTATTTATTGTGCTCACCTTTTATATTTGTGATAGGACAAACTATTAATATAAAATACTCCAATGCTTATACATTGCTACCCCAATAGTTGTACACATAAGAACAATATTTTTTCACTACGATAGCAATATTTGTTTAATGAGTGTCTTATTTTATTAAATGAGCATTTTATTTTTTAAATGATACACTAGAGTGATAGTTATGATATTTTATTTGAGACAAAAATATACTTATTTCACTTCTTCGTGAATGTATATGTTTTTTTATATAACAATTAGAGATTCTCATGTGTTCAAGTATGGGTCCACTTTTGATCAACATTTGGTTTTTTTTTTATTTACATTTAGACTATTTATTTACAATATGTAGTATAGATATGATCTAAGAATAGGTATTATAATCACAATTGATTGCACGACTATTGGACCCCGCATGACTATTGACCCCTCTCCCCTAATTCTTCCATTCTATAATACGTTGGTTTAGAGCGATGAAGTGCTATCAAATCTACATTGAAGTGTCAACTTACAGCACCGCCATGAAACAGTTGGACGAAACAACGCATTAAAACAGGCGAAAAAGGAGAAAAGAGTGGACAGACAAATGTACGGATACGATCAATTTTTTCGTCTCCCAAAGGCTCTTAGAAAGTCTATACCGTGGATTTCAATTTTGAGCCTGGCTTCTTTCAAGTTGGCTTGCGAAATTGTAAGATCGTAGCTTTCTCTGTTTTGAACTTTTCCATCAAATCTTCTACCTATCTTGTTGCATATTAATTAAGGGGAAGTTTCAAGCCAGCTCTTTCAAGGGTAACAGCCAAGATATTTCCAGAGTCCATTGTATGTTGACCCACAAGCATAAGTCCTGTGGTCAAGGCATCGAGTGTTCTCACACGCTAAAAAAAGTTCGGAAAATTAGTTTTTCTTTCAGACTGTGAAATAGTATCTAGTCCCTTCTCAATCGCGTCATAAAAGGCGGACCTGAGCTTCCTGTTGTCCAGAGGCACAGAAGTAGGTAGTGATAATAAAGAAAAAGGCATAGAGAATGTGGTAAAAACTGTAATAATGAATACACAGTTCGGTAAATTGTTTCTTTTTCTTTTGCAATACAGTTCGGTAAATTGTAATTTGTCAAATTTAGGGAAAGCCCAAAGTCATCAACGGACGTGATAACAAATTCCTACTTGGACGGCTTGTCTTTTTGAAGCGGATTCCAACTCATTATAAACTAGATTTGATACATTTTCAATACTCTATAGATTCATTGCAGTGAAATTTGAGGTTCTTTTGGCAATTTAGGCATCTAGAGTATTGGAGTGAATCTGTTTTATACGGGTGAGGAGGGATCTGGTCATTTGAATAGATTTATTAATTAATTAAAAATAAAGAATACATGCATTCGGAGGTTGTAAATGTGGTCCCCTTAATGGTAATAATGTGATATAACATCACTCATATGTAAAGAATATGAGTTGTCAAAATTTCTCTAGGTACAATAATGAGCGAGTTTCTATGTAGGTATGGGTCATTATCTAAAATATAGACAATTTTGTTTGAGATTGTACGTCTCTTTCAATCACTTGTATCCATTATATATATAGACAATTAGGGATGAAAAATGATTCATAGTAAATTAGTGAGGTAATGTAAATATATATAAGAATGTAAATATAAACATTATCAAAATATTATATTAATCATCATGATAAATATAACGTGACAATCAAATAATCAATGTCAAAAGATGAGCATGATGAATGTACACCAATCATGTATCAAATGTTTTAAATTGAATAATAATTGCGTAATCTTACTAAGCATTCAACATAAGTAGCATCGTGTTACTAGGAATAACATATTTATGTGGAAGAAAGATAGAATGAAAATAAAAATCAAGGCATAGAAGATTGCCCCTAAGATGGGAAAATTAGTATGATGTAGAATGTGGGTGTATAAGAGATAAGTGTCAATGTATATGATACAAATTTGTACCCAAGGAATAATATATATAAATAATAAATGAGCAAGACAAATAGAATGGAGATGATCATCCACGTAGAAGGTCGGTCCTAAGGTGGGTAAATTAATATAATGTATAATGTGGGCACATAAGAGAGAAGCATCAATGTGTATTATATAAATAGGCAAATGAGAAGGTAAGACTAACCTAAAAAGGATAGATAAATGTGATATAATAATTAAGTCAAGAGAAAGGCATGTAAGTATAGATAAGTAAGCAATGATCATGAAAGCATATGTAAAGTTGATTTTTCTCTAGGTTTCTCTAAAATGTTGTAATCAACTTTATAATAAATCCTATGGGTACATGGTCTAAAGATAAACCATACATAAATCACTACATGTATACTTGATATAAATCATAGGATCCATAAATGGGCATCATAAATCAATGGAAGCTCAAAGAACTACCATGCATTATAAATGTGATCATTTTAGGATCAAGATCATAATAAAATCTCAACAACATCATGTCAATCATCATTGCCAAAAATATATGTCAACATCAATCAGATTGGT
The DNA here is from genome assembly GCA_007258455.2 of Sequoia sempervirens. Classification (NCBI taxonomy): domain Eukaryota; kingdom Viridiplantae; phylum Streptophyta; class Pinopsida; order Cupressales; family Cupressaceae; genus Sequoia; species Sequoia sempervirens. The sequence goes on from VDFB02345264.1 coordinate 26,041, forward strand.
TTCAACAGGGATTGTAAGAATAATAATGTGTAAGGGGTAAAATGGTGCTTGATTATAAATAGAAGGGTGAATAGTAAAATTCACTTTCATTATTACAAGCACCATCATGAAATCAGTCTTCCAAAGCTCGTGATATATTTCAAGATGAGTTGTGATGGTTCAATCACATAGCCATATCCCTACATGAGGTGGCTAGGTGTGATAAAGTTGAGATCCTTAACACTATATTTCACTTTTTAGACATTTTTTTTAGTTTTTGCCAAAGAAAAATTCTAAAAGTAGTGAAACTTCCATTTTTATAGCTTTAAATTGGTATGTGTGAAACTAACTCAACTTACACTAGATTAATCTCTTGAGTGTGTGATCAATTTACAACTTGGTTGAACTCACTACATAAGATCAACCCACATGATCAACTCTTGTTTGTCATGTTGTAAGTTTTAGCAACAAATTCATTAATTTCTATTATTTCTATGATTGGTTGTGGATTACTATCATATTTTATTCATATTTATAAATATAGAGTTGGAGATTCACAAGAGATTGCAAATTCAACAACTACATAGCATGTGATCTCTTCTACCTACTAATGCAAGGTGGGCCCTTCTAGAGGTAGTTGAGGTGAGACACATGGTTCATCTCTAGCCATTATATTATGACACTCACATGCTCATGGCCATAGTTAAGTTGTCGTGTTTAGACACAAATACTTTCCACCTCCTTAACAAAAATATTACAATTTCACTTGAAGATGTGTGGAGGTTCATGCACTTCCTAATTAAGGTGAGGTGTGTGAAGACTCGACATATGACCTTATAGTAGGATCAAGATCTCTAGGAGTGGTGTACTAGCCAAACTAGATATGGGAGGGATGGGGTCCCCTATAATGATATTATTCTCAGTAACACATCTCATGCATGCAAGTGGCTATAGTATTCTTGGTAACACATCTCATGTATGCAAGTGGCTATAGTGTGGCAAACTATTGATAGAAAATACTCTAAATCATTAATCTAACATAGACATATAAGAGACAAGTACAATATAATCTTATCATAAAATGTTTCAAATAATTGTCAATAAAAATGAGTTGATAAATATTTAAATAATTTCATCTCTTTTACTTAATTAATCATAATATTTTTTCTTTATGTTTTTTTTATCTTCAAATAAGAAGCTAAGTTGATTCTCCTTAATAATTTTCTATTTCTACAAGAAACATAAAAAAAATCATAACTATTAGTTATCACTCAGTAGATTTTCTATTATATTTGTTACAATGATATCATTTTCAATAGCTATAGACTATATTGCTTGTAACAATAGCCTTCTCATGATGTATTCTTATGAGGAGGAATTGATTTCAATCAAAAGATTAACCTTCTCATCCTTGAAGTAAACTAATTATTCATTAGTTATTTCTCTATAAACAATTTGTAAGTAGGTAGATCAATATTTGGAAGAATTTCTTTGTTTAATTATACAAAATATTATCTTGATTGCTATTTAATGACTTATTTCTTATTCAAAAATTTCCTTACAAAATGTTATCTCAAATTTTCTAAATTAGTGGCAACATTCTTTTTTTTGGAATTGAACTGATCATAAGTTGAAAATCAATGTATTATATCTTTTAATCTTTTGCTCCCTAATCTACGACTATCTATAAAAAATAAAATAAAAAGTAAGATGTAAGTGTTGAAGGAAATGTATAAATAACAAAAAAAAGAAAAAAGAAAAAAGCTTCAATATCATAACGGTTATGCCTATATTTTATAATCAAAACACTTCCAAAAATCTATGAGGCTAACTATCAAAGAATTTTATTGTGTCGTCCATATCAAAATATTTGAAATACACATCAAGGTCAGAGCTCACGAATTCTTTACCTTAAATTATGATTTGATACTGTATGCATAAATTAACTTGTGTTGGATTACAAATTCATTATAGTTGAACAAACTCTAAGCACACTTCCAAAGGTAAAATTTTGGTTTTATGCTTAACCTCTACAATTGTATAAAAAGATTTAGAGCTTCAATAATTTATCCATGACGTACTATCCTGTAATAGCACTATTCCATGTGAGAACTTTGATTTGAGGCATTTTGTGACACAACTCATAAAATCAATGTAAACATTACCATAAAACTTCAATTTTATAACCATATTAGTTAAGTTATTAAATTCTATTGAATTATAGGAGGTTGCAAAAAACCATGTATTTGTTACATAATAATATTTATTGTGACATAAATTATAGTGATTATAATTGTTGAAAAGATGAATTCTTTTAATGAGATATTAAATCTTAGATAAAGTTGTAAATGAGATTTTTTCTTCTAGAACATCTTTATGCAATTATATAAATGTATTATCACTTTCAATTATTTTTAATTTATTTAGGAGGGAGACAAAGTTGAGAAAAATTCCCTATCTAAAATGTTGTATGGGACAATGTACATGCAATGTGAGTTTTATGGAATGCATTCCAAGATCTTTAGATTAATTCTACAACTTCCACATTTGAAAATTCTTAAAACTTTAAAGAATTCAATTTATATTTTATAGTATTTCTTGAAATAGTCAAAGAATAATTGTATTATAGTTATAATTAAACTTGTATTGTATCAAAGAAAATTTGATTTATTTAATTTAAGAATGTTTATTTAGAAAGATAATTTTGTGAATAATATTTATTTATTTAAAAAAAAAAAAAAATTAAAAAAAAGATATTTTTTGATTCCCTATCTTATATAACTAATTAAATAATACAAATATTATACATAATAATTATATTATATTTTTAATATTATAAAATATATATTTTAATTGAATAAACAAAATTATAATAAAAAAATTGAATAAAATTATTTCTATATATCATAATCATGTATTTATTATAAAATTTATAATCAAAATCTATTTAGTGATATTTTTAATCTCTCCTATCAATTTATATAATTCATCTACTCTCCAATAATGCAATTCAACATTTTAAAGGAAAAGGCAGAGAATATGGTAGAGGAAAGGACCCAATAGTTGTGCACCCTAACTTCGCGCTTCTAATTATCCTACATGGAAATTTCAAATCACTCCCAATTTTTTACAGCAGCTTATTTGGCAAGTCCCCTGCTTATAACTAAGGTTTCAGGGCCACATCAGCGTGCTTTTTGTCAAGGTGTCCAAAAAGGTCCAAAAAAAAGTGAGAGCATTACAAGTGCATTCACAGCATGTTTTATTGAGCACCAATGTGGAATCACATGATTGGTTGCTTTTTAGATCAAAGGAATACATTTTGTTTAATTATGGGTAGTCATCATCAACACTAACAACTTTAAAGTCACAGCTATTGGTCAAATATTGATAAAAATATTGAACATTATATAAACAACTACTATCACAACTATTGAAACATGCTCAGATACTGGGTCCTCTCCCCTAAAAACCGTAATAATGAATACAAGAGTTCGGTAAATTGTAATTCGTCAATTTTAGCGAAAGCCCAAAGTCGTGAACGGATGCGAAAGCTGTCTAGTGATAACACGTGATAACAAACTCTAGGCTCTCTGGAATGCACTCCAAACTCCCCGGAATGAATCTGCACCTTACACGTCTGGCAGTTTAAGCTCCTGTCATGAACGCTAGAAGATAAGAAACAAGTGGGTATTTGCCGCCCACTGAATGATTGTAACGTCTTCTACTTCAGCGATTCTTTCACCACGGTTTTTACAGAGACGCGGTTTCTTAGCTTTTTACTCGTTTGTTTGATCGCTTCATTCAGAGACATTTGTTTACTCGTTTGCTTACGGATTCTTCTGTTTTCTTAGCCTTTGAGTTTGGAGCAGTTGAATCAATTCCATGGCCACTACTTCCTCTTCATCTGTCGAGATTGTAAATACTTTTGAGGAGGTTGTGCCATCATCAGTATCTCTATCTGCTGCTTCCTCCTCCGCCCCTCCTTTCGATGTTTTCATCAACCATCGCGGATCTGACGTCAAATACTCTCTCGCCACCAACATCCGCGATAAACTCACCGCTTTGGGACTCTCCGTCTTTCTTGATGACCCTTTCCTTCAACTGGGTGATGTCATCCCAGCACAAATCGAACAGGCCATTCGCACTGCTTCACTTCATCTTGCCATTTTCTCTATCAACTATGCCGATTCCCCTTGGTGTTTGGCAGAACTGTTCTCCATGCTCAAGACGGCTAAGAGAATTATTCCTGTCTTCTATTATGTCGACCCTTCTGATCTGCGGTGGGTGGGTCAAGCAAAAGGGATCTATGCTGCTGCGTTTTCCCAATATCAAGACAAGGGCAGATACTCCTCGAAAAAGCTTGATGAGTGGAAGATGGCACTCGAGAAGGTTTCTTTTCATTCTGGCTGCCTGATCAAAGACAATAAGTAAGTAGCAAATAACTCTACATGTCATTACCTTATGTTTCTCTTGTTTTAATTTCTGCTGGCATTGTTACTGTTGAGTTCTCATGTATGTTCAATATTCATTGCACATATTTAGAGATGAGGCGATGCTGTTGAAGAATATTGTAAATATGGTATCCAAGGTATTGGAAAAGGTGCGCCCCTTCCTGGTAGCCCAAGAACCCGTTGGTTTGGATGATATCGTACTGGATTTTGAAAGAAATACAACTGGATCTAAGGAGAGTGAGTTAAATGTACAAATTATTGGGATCGTGGGAATGGGTGGAGCGGGCAAAACCACGCTGGCAAAAGAGTTGTATAACAGGAAATCATCATCCTTCCAGAGCTCCAGTATTGTGTTTGATGTGCGAGATGCTGCAAGCAGAAATAGTTTGCATGAGAAGCAAAAAAAGCTTCTAGAGGACCTTGGTGTGCAAGGCTTATCATTCGATAACATTGAAGAAGGCAAAGCTATTCTGGCAAATCGATTGAGATCTGTTCGTGCACTCATCATTTTGGATGACGTGGATCATGGAAGCCAACTGGTTGCTCTGTTGCCAAGTAAGGACCGCCTTGCATCCGGCAGCCTTGTCATTGTTACAACTCGCGAGGTACATCTCCTTGCAAAATGGGGCTCAACTATATATAGAATGAAGGCATTGAATCCCCTTCACGCCCAGGAACTTTTTTGTTGCCATGCTTTTTTACGATCCTATCCAGAAGAGGGGTTTGAAAATATTGTTGACAAGTTTTTGAAAGCTTGCAATGGATTACCTTTGTCCCTTGAGGTCTTTGGAGGACTAGTTTATGGCAGGTCCAAGGATTTTTGGGAATCCCAGCTAGATAAGATCTCGAGAATGTTGCCCGAAGATATTAGAGGGAGGTTGAAAGTCAGCTACAATGCACTAGACGAAGAGGAGAAAGAGATGTTCATGGATGTGGCTTGTTTCTTCATTGGAGAAAGCAAGAGCTTGGCGATTGAAGTATGGGATGGATCAGGGTGGAGTGGGTTGCAAGGCTGGGAAACACTTTTCAACAAGTGTCTGGTTAATGTTGACGAGTATAATTATATAAGAATGCATGACCACCTGAGGGATTTGGGAAGGGATCTAGCACGTAGACATACACCTTCTCGTTTATGGCTTCCGGAGCAAATAATGAGTATACAGAAACAAGCTATTGTGAGCTTCACTTAATATTTTCTCTTGTCAACTGTAATTAGTGAATGTCTCGTTTGTATGCTTCACTTCATATACATTTAATTTACGCTCTTCATTTTCCTATTCAGGAAGGAAGGTCTATTAGAGGGATAGATGCTGCTGGATTTGAATACACTGGGGAGCCATTGGGTCATTGGCAGCGTCTGAAAAGGTTCTTTGAGCTGATAGGAATCTCAAACAGATGTTCTGGGCGCCCTCCACCTTCCTCTCTCGGATTAAAACTTTTTACTTGCAGAGAAGAAAGCTTTCTCAAATATTTCTCCACACCATCGGAAGAGCCTGTCTGGCTTAGGTTTGATAAATTTAAGGGGAAAAAACTTCAGTCATGGTCACTCAGAAATTTAAGAATTTTGGAGCTCAGAGGAGCTCACTGCTTAAGAGAACTATGGGATAATTCAGATGTAAGTATTTTCTGTTCTGTTTGCGTAGAACTATACTTCCAATCTAACTATTTTTACTACTATATTTTCTGTGTAATTGACAATTGCTCTCTCTGCAGCCGCCGTTGCAGTTAAGAGAACTGAATATTTATAATGCCCGAATATTACAAAGGATTCCAACGTCAATAGCACGTCTAGAGGAATTGAAAATGATAGTTCTCTTTGGGTGCATTGCAATAAAGAATCTCCCGGAAGAGTTTTGTGGTCTCCGAACACTGGAGTGGCTGCAATTATCAAATTGTTCAAGGCTGTCTTCACTACCTAGCCGGTTTGGGAATCTGATAAACCTGCGGTATGTAGATTTAAAAAATTGTGAGCGGCTGCAGATTTTGCCAGATTCTTTTAAGCAGCTGAGACATCTTCAACATCTCGATTTATGTAGTTGTAAGGAACTCACCTTGAGATCCGACATGCTGGAAAACACGGGTAACCTGGAGTATTTGAACTTTAAAGGATGCAGGAAGCTGGAACAATTGCCAAATCAAATCACACATCAAGTGTGTTTGAGAGAGCTCCATGTTTTGAATACAAGCATTAGGGAGGTTCCCAGTGAGATTGGCGAACTCAGAAAATTGGAAGTGCTGGAGATAGAAAGTCCGTTCTTGGCCAGCTTGCCGTCCTCTCTTGGAAATCTGTCCAGCTTGACTCGACTCAATATAAGTAGTCCCTTGTTGACAAGCTTGCCGTCCTCTCTTGGAAATCTGTCCAGCTTGACTGGACTCGATATAAGTAGTCCCTTGTTGACAAGCTTGCCGTCCTCTCTTGGAAATCTGTCCAGCTTGAGTCGACTCAGTATAAGTAGTGACATGTTCACAAGCTTGCCGTCCTCTTTTGACAACTTGTCCCGCCTGACTGAACTATCCTTTTGGAATTGTAAAATGTTAAATTCTTTACCGGACTTCGTGGGGGCTCTGAATATGCTCAAGAGTATAAATATATATTCCACGGGAGTGTCAACGATATCAATGACTGAAGACAGCTGTCCCAGCCTTGAAACTCTCACACTTGAAAATAATGATCATCTACTGGATATCCAAACCCTGCCAACATCAGTGCGGAGGTTAGTGGTATTTGACTCCAAAATGCTGAAGAAGATAATGGGTTATCGCGGTCTAGCAAATCTTCAATTTCTTAGCATAAGCACTTGTCCGGAGTTAGATGAGCTCCCAAATTTTGCTGATTTACATTCCCTCAAAAAGTTCTGGATAGAAAATTGCCACAAAGTTGTGAAAATTGCAGGGGTAGAACATTCGAGGTCATTGGAGACGTTGAAGGTAGTGACGTGCTGGAAGTCCCAAGGTATACAAAGTTTGGAGGGCATAGAGAAATTGAAGAGATTGGTGATGGTAGCAGAGAACAGATCAGCTCTTCAACCCTGCATTCAGAGTATAAAGGTAATAAAAAATGTTGGTTGTATAATTACAAGAATAATTGTGATGATGTAGTTAATTTAATTGAGTGGAGTAATTTTGTTGCAGAAATGGCCAGGCGAGATGTGGATATGTGGAAGGGCAGTGAGTGGTGCAGAGTCAGTCATGGATTCTCTTTCCTTTCCCACCCTTACCATATTTCGCTCATTGAAGAAGTCATCCTTTCCTTTCGAGACGTGGAGTGTAGAATGTGGGAAGACGCATACTTCCGATGCGGTCGTCGTATGCTTCCTTGTAAATTCATTCAAACATAATACATACATGTATTTTCGTGGTCGTGGGCATGTAAATATACGATTAAGAGAGGGGAAATGGGTGATTGTAGGTGTGTGGAAACAAGGTTGTAGCTTTATGGACTCGGGGGGTGATCTAACTGTGATAGTTGGATCAAATTTCACAACATGTGAGGTAGAGAGAGGAATGGTGGTGTTGGGAGAAGAAGGGAGAGTGTTAGAGGCATTTGCACATTTCTGGGAATTGTTCATGTAAGATTTTGTTATCCTCTAAATCTCAACTGTCATGGATTGCTACAGAATGATAAAAGTTTTAAAATTATAAAATCAAATCAAATCTCAGATGGAATATTTATTATAGGGTGTAGTTGAGAATATCTCATTGTTTTATCTGAGTTGAAAATTTAGTGGGATTGTTTTATTTTAGCAGATATGAAATATTGATTGATTAAAATTATTGATTATTCAGTGTTTAGGTTGATTAAATAAATGTAATAATAAAAAATATAAATAGTACAAATATATAAATGTATTTATTTAAAAAATTAGAGATATTAATTTTTGAATTATTATTTTTAATTAATTATATAATTATTTTAAAATTATTTTATTTATATTATTATTAAATATTTTTATTCGAGAGTTATTTTATTTTACTATATAGTTATTTAAGAATTATTTTATTTTTCTTTTTATTTAAAGAGATTTTTATTTTCTTTAAGAGTTATTTTATAGTTTTAGTTCTTTTTTACATGTAAGTTGGTTACTATTGGTAAAAAAAATGGATATACAAATCGGAGTTCTAAGCCTTGGAATTGTGTATTTTATATTTATATCTCGTGCTTACAATATAAATTTGATAAGATATTTTGTAGTACACTATGTTATACTATGGTAAGATTAAAAGCAAAATAGTAATAATCCACAAAATAATTTCATGTTCCACAATTTATTATACACCATAACTACTTTCATATATTAGTATCTATTCATTTATTAATCCAACAAAATATACTATAAAAAGTTCATTTTCAACACGTCTCAATTTATTTTCTATGTCTATCTTTTTTATTTCTTGTTCTATCTTTCCATTCTGCATATTATATACATAATGTGTCCCTTATACTATTTATGTCTCTTAAATTCTATTTGGCTTATGGCTTTGAATTCTTCTTGTGATCAAATGCAATGGTTTGTGATGTTCTTATGACTATGTTTTCTTCTCCACCTACATCGTCGTCATTTAAAACTATGTCTTATCCTCAAGACATGAAGATTTATTATTATACGTAAAATTCATATGGACTTTCAATTGTTTGAGGGAAAAATATTCTTATAGATCTCTTTGAGCTACTGAAAAATTGTATCTCATTAAATCTTCGTTTGCTATAGTACTTGAATCTAGGTATTGATCTACATTAGGGTTTTTTTTAATCTACTACAATGGTTGGTATATGGATTTGTGTAATCAAATTCTTCACATCTTTGAGTAATCCAGTAACATGGACAAATCACAAGCTAACAACTTCTCAAAGCTCCTTGATTTGTACTTTGATTGCCTCCCTTTGATCCTAAATTTGTTGAAACTAAGTGTGTAGAGTTTCTATACATTATCTTGTTGTGTCATGCATATCTATCATTGCATCATATATACTAGAGATTTGTAAGATTTGATATTCCATGTGCTCAATTTGATTCTTGAAAGTTTTTCATGGTTGGCCATTATAGAAAAAACTACTAAAGTGTGTTGATGTCATTGGCTATGATTTGAAGTGTGTTAATTTGGGTGTTTAGATGGTGTAGTGTAGAAAAATGTAAGTATCCTTTACATTTTCACACTTTGCCTGGGTCCCCTCAATTAAATTGGACTTAATCATGCCTTAATAAGCCCTATTTTACATCTACAAGCATCATAAATTACATTTTCCAAAGAGGAAACCCGACAATAATTAATGACAGCACATAATTAATTACAGTGGGTAATGTGTGTTCTAGGAATAGGGACTTGGGACCCATTTACCAATGGGAAAATGGGTCCTCCCTAATCCTTTGAAACCAAATTCAAAATATGTTTTTGGCAGTATTTTAATTTCCTCAAATTCAAATTTTAATGTCGGCTTGTGATGTTTAATTTTTGGGAAATTAAGGATACATACCTATAAATACAAGGTCTTTTTATCAAATCAAGTCTAATAAGTATAAGTTGCATAATTCAAGTTTACAAGAGCAAATATTATGATCAAGGGCATTCAAGAGAAGATTTACCAGTGATTTATTGCAACAATCAAGATCTCAAGCATTATGTCAAAGTCTTTTGCAATCATGCATGTTTTTGGAGCTAACATTGTGATGTAGGTTTCAAAGATCCAAGTCAAGATTCAAGCATCAAGATCTACATCCATTGAAGCCATTTCATGTAAGATCAAGATCAAGATTTCAATCCTCCAAAGGTTTATTCAAGGGTTTGGTGAGTTGCAACATAGCATTGTTTGTTCATCATTCCTTTCATGTTTCATTATTTCAATTTAAGGTTTAATTACCAAAATGGGGTTTGACCAAGGCAAACCACCATCCACCAAAAACAAATATTTTTCTCCTCTTTGTGAATGTGTAGATTTATAGGTTGAAGAAGGATTGAAGATCTCAAAGCTGCAAAGTGGCAAAGTTGCAAAAAGTTATCATATTTGTTGCCAATTCACGGAAACTCACCTACAGACCTTATTTTTTACTTTCTGACATTGAAAACCAAATAAAAAGAAGCTACAAACTGACACTAAAGGATCCCAAAAGCTTATTAAACCCTCTGCATAGAGACCCATTTTCCTATGGGCCAATGAGTCCCAGGTATCCTTTCAAATATGTATTTTGGTGGCAAGTACACACCCTCCTGCCATTTTCCAAATTTTCCAGAAGTTTGTTTTTTTTGTAACTAGTTATGCTTTAAATTGATGATTCAAGTTTGAATGGGAATGATTGAGTTGATTTACTAATTTTATTTTTTCTCACAAAAGTGCTATTCAAGCTGATACCCCCATCCTCAATCATAAGGAAATCAGTAGATTCCCTCATTGAGTTGACTCACCTAAGGGTTGCAAGTCAATCCTTTGTGTGGATCTCATTTCCTAATGAAATAAAGGAAAACAGGTTCATCTATATCACACACCTCACACATTATTGGTTTTTACATCATTTTGGTGAAAGAACCTCCCCCCATTTCCTTTGTTTCATTTTGGTGAACCTAACATTCTTGCACTATAAATTTTCCAAATTTGGAGTCCATTCAAACCCTAGATCTAGAATTTGCATTACCTTGCATTGCATTGCATTGATTTGCATCTCATTTAGGGTTGTTTACTTGCTTTTTGTTTAGACTGTAGGAATCGGTCAGGTATTTGTCCCCTATAAACTATCGTGTGTCTGGTAAACTTTTTTCACATGACTGGTAGCACTAGCGTGACACGCCCTCTAGTACCACGAGGAAGGTGGGGAGACTAGACCTCATGACCTCTTTCTTGCAACACAATGCTTTAGCCAATCGAGCTAGGCCCACCACCCTGGGTTGTTTACTTGCATTAGTTTGCATCTCATTTAGGGTTTTAGGTTTGCATTTTGCATTCTTTAAAATTTAAATTTTTTGAAAATTTCATAGTTCATACATAACATTGCATGATCAGTCACTTAAATTAGAAAATTTTATCTCAAATTAGGTCTTTTTGCTTGTCATTTAGCATCATTTCACACTTGCATTTAGATCTGATTTTTCATAAATCTGAAATTCTAACTACTTGTTTGCAACTAGAATCTGGAAACATAAACATCAAGTTAGAAATTTATAATTTAATATTTTAAAACCATGAAAAAATACCCATTCACCCATGGGTGAATGAGTCCTTGATTAGGCATGTTTCTGAATTTTTGGGCACTAAAAAATCTATGTCTACATTATTTTTTTTTGCTTTTAGGTTCTTGTTTCAATTTCCAAAATTTATGTTTTTTGTAATCATTTATAATAAGGTTAGTTGATCAATTCAAGTGCATTTCAAACATAAATTGGCCTTAAAAGACATCATTTTTTAGGTTTTTGCATAGTATAGTCAAAAAATTATCTTGTTTAAAATCTAGAAATTGCTATCTCTTTGCATTGCACTTCATATTGTTGATTGTTCCTTGCCTGTTCTCCATTTTGGGTGCACCTTAGGTTTGGTGAAACTTGTATGAGCTTCACAACCTAGTGTCTTGTTTCCAATACTCTAGTGAGATGTAACTCTAGACTCGTGCCATCCTTCACTAGCACATTTGTCATGGATCTTGAGTTCTCTAGCTCTTTCACTCATAGTGTTGCACTAATCAACCAATCATGGACCATACCCTTGACAATTCATTTCATATGACCTCTTTACCAACAACCAATGTTACTAATGTTGAATCAATGGTTGCTAATTTCCCTCAAGAAGAACTAAGAAAAATGGATGAAGAATTAGAGAAATTGCAAAACTTTATGAGTTTCAAATACATTATTGGTACTATGATTCCTGTCATAGATAACATGAGGAAAATGCTTAATAATGAACAAGGAATAGAAATTTTGTGTAGCCTCGCTTACATCATTAATCATCACATGAAAAAGTATGAGAGTGATTCTACAAATACTATGATCAACTTCAATGAAGTTCAACCTCATAAGGGCCAAACCAATATGTCCCTTGATATTGCCTTCTCACAAAAAGACATAATTAAACATGCACTCGATGGTCCTTTTTACATAGTTGGAAGAATCAACAACAAGCCTACTAATGGGATACTAATTGATCCCATATGTGTAGAGAATGTGATCACTGAAGAATTCTTATTTGTGCATGAACTTTATCAAGATACTTATTGTGAACCTTAAATCTGCATTACTTCAAACAATGACCACAATTAGATTAGTTAGTCAATTTAAAATAAGAAAACCCAAGATTCCTATGAAATACTTAATCATGTTAAGTATGCAATCAAAGGAAACAAGGAAGCTAAATAAAACACACAATAACATGAATCAAACCCTATCTCATAGTGGATTGGTGCTTCTTTGATGTGGAAAGAAGTCTTTTCCCAATCCTTGATAAGCTCCTAGATGATGGATGTGGATTCCATTGACTGAGATTGTGGAGTTGTGGAGGATTAATACAATATAGGAGGCCTCTATTTATAAGAAAGTATGATGGAGGATTGAAGAACATGGAGGATGTGGGACAAAACATGAGCCAATGACAAGATGCCACTTGTCAAGATGTGAGAGGATGAAGGTTGTGCACATTTTGATCAATGTGCCAAAGAGGGGGAGATTTGAAATTCAAAAGATGGCTTGTTGGAGGGAGAAGAAAGAGTCTTAAATTCCAAGTGGGAGACATGTAAGAGACAATGTAAGAGGAGTTAATGCTATGTTGGAAGGACACATCCCTTTTGGAGGGATTTTCAAATTTGGAAGAATATTCTCTTTTTATGCCATGCTGAGGGAAATTAGAAGAATTAATAAATCAAAGTAAATGATTTATTGTGCAAGTGGCAAAAGCTAGAGAAAAGAGGACTAGTGTTAGAAGTTAATCATGACTTAATTAACTTTAGATAGAGATTAGTTGACATGACATTTGATTTAGATTTTAAATCAAATGGGAGGAAATAATGGACATTAGCCATTTAATTAAATACATTTAATTTATTTAAATGAAGAAACTTTAGGAGATAATTAAATAAAATGATTTATTTAATTAAAGAGATAACCTTAGGAGATTAATCAAATAAACTTGATTTATTTAATTGATGGGTGAATATGATTTAATTAAATATGAGGAAATGCATGATGTCAATTTTGCATGTCTACATTTTTCCCCTCTTTGAAGCAATGTACTTGTTGTGTTGGTTCAAATAATAAACTTGTCGCAATCAAAATTTAAAAAAATTCTAATTTTTTCGGATGCCCCAACAAAAAGAAGTATACTGGTACATTGCACCCTCAAGAGATCGAGCAAAAAAATTCGATTTGAGGGTCGATCTCAGGACAAAGAGGTTCAAGATGGACGTATGGATGGTTATGATGATGATGCAAATGAGATGGTTTCAAGATGCTTAGAATAACCAATCTATATTATCCTAAACAACTTAAATGATAATGCAATGCATGTGAGATGATTAGTGTTCTTATATGATATAATATGATATGTGTTGTGTGGTCTCACAACATGCCCCAAGACTGAAAAGACTTGGGGACCCAAGTGAAAATATGACTTCTATGGCAAGAGCTAATGGATTGGATGATCATCGAAAGTAAAAGAAAAGAAGAAATCTTCAGTTAAAAGAAAGAAATCTGTATAGTGAGTGTTTCGTATACCAGGTACTGGGTACCGAAAACACAAAAAAGGAAAGAGGGCAATGTAAAGTTAAAATGAATGAGTCTGGTAAGTTGGAGTGTGGTAAATTGGAGTTTCAGTATAATGGAGGTCTGGGAAAGTAAGTGGGTAAAGTTGAAACCGGGTACCTGGTATCAGGTTGAAACGTGAAGTAAAATGTTAATTTTTCTTATTTTGTATAATGGTCTCGGTGATATGGTATACATGCAAGGATTTGGGATATGTGTTTGAAAGTGAAATTTTTGTTGATATTTTTTTTTGTGTTAATATTTGAATGATGGTTTTATTTATATGGCAGCGTATTTGTTTAAAAGGGGATTTAATATTGGAATTTTGTGATTGCAGGAGATATCGATTATGATGCAAAGCTTGGGTATGGACGGTCAGGAAAATTTGAATCATGAATTGAGTTACATTCCAATCAGGTCAGATGTTCTAGGAAAAATGATGAGAGAGTTGTACATATGATTGGAATACTCGAGATTTCGATATTTCATTTACTTAGTGGTAGATTGTACCCACTTCTGAGGAAGCTCATCCCCCAAGAACAAAGAACCTGATCCACCTACATATTATTATGATTCAAGTTATTTTCCTGGCAAAGATTCCAAATGAAAAAGTAGAACCCGAAGAGCTTCAATGAGTAATTAGAGTTGACTTCCATTGACTTCAATTGCTATTCTCTTATTGGTCACAATATTCCACATGCCTTGATGTTATTGGTCCCTTAGATTACCTCTCATGTAATTGTCTTATCCTATCTGAGCCTTGTGTTCTATAAAAGGCCAGACAACGTTCATTTTTATTTAAAGTTCAGAATTTGTGGATGTCGGAGGAGCAAAAACTTCTTTTAATTTTTGTTCTTTTTCCTATTTTCTAAACCATTCTAGTGTAAAACTTTGTATGCACATAGACATTAAATGATATCAGAGCTTTATGGATAGCTACCTATCTAAGTATCTTTTGTAGCTAGTTTTGTAAGTTCAACTGAAGAAGACTGTATGTTGTGTCGTTTAAGGGTGCATACAGAACTTATTCAGTGTCCATAAAAAAACCCCTCTTTAAAAGCTTGCATCATTTTATACGTAGTTGTGAAGCAATCTAGTGAAGTATAAAGTGGTTTCCTTTGTTTTAATTAATTCTTTGGGGCATCCATGGAGAATAACTAGGAGAAAAAAAAAAATTATGTTTTTCTTTAGATTAGATGCTTATATTTTTTGAAAATGTTTTAAAAAAAAAGAGTGAATGGAAATAGTTTCATTGAAAATATTTTATTTTCCATGAAATTGTTGAATGCTTAATGCTAAAATTACTTAAGTGATAGCAAAGGATTTGTTTTATTCATGAAATATTATGATGAATCTTTCGACTTCATGATGTCATTGGATGATAAAGTTGAAGTTGTATGTGAAATGTTAGTGATCCTTGATAACACTAAAAATGATTGTATTCCCCTTTGAAATTAACAGCAAAATTGTCACATCATTACCTAAGAGCTATGCTTAGTGCAATCATGACCTAATTTATGGAGACTTGGGATTAAACGGAAGTCAATCTTTGTTCTATGAATGCAAAATTATTTCTTAGGTTTTCTTTGTTTCATATCTTTCAAGGAAGGTCTAGGCTTTTCGTGGTCTTGTCTCTGGAGAATCTATACGAGTTGTTTGCTGCGAGTAAAATTGTTGTCAACAGGAACTGGCGCTAGAAGGAGGGCCACATTTATTATTTTTGGTGATCATGCATAGATACATATATATATATATAAATTTCTTAAGGGTTTACCTTTCGGAAGTGAATTTGTGTTTTGAAATACCCTCCCTAATTTGGAAAAATCTTGTAAAACACAGAAAGAGAAAAATTGGCACAAGTTAGTGTTCATGATAGAAATTGGAAAACTTTGCAAAATATTTAACCAAAAATTGCATCCTTTGAGTTTGTTTACCTTTGGAAGAGTCACTAAGTGTAGAATTCATGATACAACTGACCATGGTGAAATTGAGTGTGAAATTTTTTTGACTAGGGTAAGTCTAGCCATAAGTGGAGCAATTCCGCTAACGAAAGAAGTTTTAACTACAAAAAGAAAAGCATCGTCCACGAGAAAAATGTTTAACCCTATTGGAGTTGGAAATATTAAAAAATCAACCATTGAATTGAAAGAGTTAGAAAATTTTGATTATTTTAAAGAAAATCCTAACATCTTGCAAGTGAATAGGCAAGAAAATCGAGATTTAGAGATATTTCAACATAAATGAGGAAAATATATGGATCGATTATCATTCCCTGTATACGTGGAAAATGTGAATCACGAGATAAAGCAAGAAATCAAGCTGAAGATGCGTGTATTATGCTTCAAGTTGAAAATGCATTAGATATAAAAAGACATTTCCTGATTTTATGCAAGATACAAAATATCAAGTTTTTACTTTTTCTCTTTCTGATAACAATATAAATATAGATATATCTTGGTCTAACACAATGCAAAGTAGAGATAGGGCCGGAGATATAAGGGTTTTCAGAAGAGAAGGAAATAAAGAAATGAACATAGCCATTCATGGAAATGGACCAAGGCTAGGAGAAGGTACAGTATTGCCACACCAAACAACATGTGTGCAACCAGTCTCTAATGAGATCATTTACATACATTTAAGCCACATTTTGGGTAAGTACACCTTCAAATTTATGATGTTTAAATGCATGATACTTAAGATTTTTCATTATTACAGTAGGATATTGAAAATGTTGATAAGGGAATTTAAAGATAAGCATGTTGTAATTCATACTAAAACTATAAGAGTAATAGCTGTAGAAATTGAAATAAATTGTTTAGTTAGAGTTAGTTTGTGGTGATGTTAGAGTTAGGGTAGTTAGGCGTAGCGTAGCTTAGCTTAGCTTAGCTTTTTAGGGGTTTTTTCTTTCTTCCTTTTGTTTTGTTTGTTTTCTTTTCCTTGCTCGACTTCTGCATTAACAAATTCTACTTAAATATATTTTAAACATGAGAGTGAAATTGAAACAATCTGCTAAACTAAACTGAAACAATAAAACCATAAACAATGAAACTTTCTTCTAAGAGAAATAACCACGAAAAAAGAGATATGTATATATGTGTGTGTGTGTGTGTGTCACATATATACATTTGATATCAAAATCCTTGTCGATAAACATAAAAAAATAGGATTCAAGAAAAGGTGAGCGAAGTTGTAGGCAATAGTAGTTATCTAGTCAATCTGGGATGCCTCTTCTATCAAGGCTAAATACCCTATGTAGGCGAGTTCCCGGTGAGTTTCAAAATCTTGGATATGGAGATCAGTAAGAAAAGGCCGAAGTGGAACTACTTCCCCGTGATTTAGGAATCAAGGAATATCATCCATGGAGGGAATCCCAATGGTCGAGTGTGCAATAGTTAGAATGGTGTCCAAATTCTCCAAGAATTCTAGTTTAACTATTAAGTTCACAGCGGCACGTACATTTTCAACAGGTAACCCAATGTCCAGAAGCGAAGCTACAAAATGAGAAGCTATGTCGGAATTAAAATGAAAGTAGCGGTTGGACGCAACATATCTTTCCCCAAGGACTAAACATAAATTTGGCACAGTAAAGTTGAAAGTCCTATTAATGAAAACCTTTTCAAGCCTTTGTGATGTGATGCTTCCCAAGAAAACATTCTGCCTACGGGAACAACTCAAGCAAATGGGAGTATCCATAGTCAAGAAGAAAAAGAGTAAAAACACAAAACATAATAGAATTACATGAAACAATAGAAAAGAGAGAGAAGTGCACAGAGTTTGAGGAGAAATGCATGAATTTATAGAAATTCACGAATAGTGTAGCGGTACATAGTTGCCTATAGTTTTTTTAGAAATCGTATGTGCAAGGTGGCAACTAATTAATACTCTTTAGAATTAAAGGTTAAATCAAATAAATTCTTTGCACATGTTTGGTGAAATTGTTTCATAATTGAAAAGTACGAAGATTGCGAATCAAACAAATTAGAGATTTCAAATTAATAGGGGGTCATTTCCAGTTGTTGTAAGAAAGTCATAGTAATTATTGAGGTGTTAAGTGTGTGGATTATACATGAGAATGAGGTTGGAAAAATGTTACACGTCATCACCTAATGAAATAGGAAGATAATACGTGCTGAAATAGGTGTGTGAATTTAATGTTGAGTAGTGTGATCGTTTTTCAAGGTAATCATTACATTCTGATCCATTACTCTAGTGCATCGCCATCAAGTTGAGATAGTTAGCAAAAGTTTTGGAAACTACAATAGATTTAATCGAAAATGGGTGGTAACTAATATTTCTAAATTTAGAGTTAAATTTGGTAATTAAGTGGTCTACTGCTAAATTTTAATTTATGCATATCTTTTAACATATAGTGGGCTACAGTTAATTAGGATTTGGCATAATTGATGAAATTTAGCTAGAAACACACTTATAGGGAATTATTAAATGAGTTTTGAGAAATAGTGAATTGATGAAGGGATTTACATTAAATGAAAAATCAAAAAGTAACCTTCGCTACCACTGTAATTCCCAACCTAATAGCGGTGCTTCAATGCTTGCAAGTTGATAAATGAACTATTATTGCAAAATCAAAAAAGTGAAAATGAGCTATCATTGCTATATCTTATGGATTAAAAAAAAAAAGTGATATAAACTCTTTAGGCTATCCAAATAACTCTACCGGGGCTATGGACACCTGATCGGCAGTAGAGCTATGTTTGGGGGAATTACAGAGATAACCTTGTCAGGGCTATGGACGCTTGGCTGGTAGCAAGGCTCTATCCTTGGTTGGCTTTGGAGGATTACTATATTATGCAGTTCAATTTTAATGAATTGATTCTTTTCATTGAGTTCCAAAACTAGAATTAATCAGGAGCACACACGAATGTTTCTGGTAGAGTTTTATTTTTTATGCCAAAATCTAAGTAAAGGTAGAAAGCTATTGTTTTAAAATATGCATAAGTTTTAATTTACAACTGGTGATTTAATTTCAAGTTTAATTTTAAATTTGGTTTTATTGGTTGCAAGTTGTTGTGTGGTCTCACAACACACCCCAAGACTGAAAAGACTTGGGGTCCACCCAAGTGAAAATATGACTTCTATGGCAGGAGGTAACAGATTGGATGATCATCGAAAGTAAAAGAAAAGAAAAAAATAAAAGAAGAAATCTTCAGTTGAAAGAAAGAACTTCATATAGTGAGTGTTTCGCATACCGGGTACCTTGGTACAAGAAACACAGAAAAGGAAAAAGGGCAATGTAAAGTTAAAATGAATGAGTCTGATAAGTTGGAGTCTGGTAAATTGGAGTTCTGATATAACCAAGGTCCGAGAAAGTAAGTGAGTAAAGCTGAAACTGGGTACTGAGTACCGGGTTGAAACGTGAAGTAAAATGTTAATTTTTCTTATTTTGTATAATGGTCCCAATGATCTGGTATACATGCAAGGATTTGTGATGTGTTTAAAAGTGAAATTTTTGTGGATATTTTTTTTGTGTTAATATTTGAATGATGATTTTATTTATATGGCAGCATATTTGTTTAAAAGGAGATTTAATATTGGAATTTTGTGATTGCAGGAGATATCGATTGTGATGCAGAGCTCGGGTATGGACGGTCAGGAAAATTTGAATCACGGATCGAGTTACATTTCGGCCAGGTTAGATGTTCTAGGAAAAATGATGAGAGAGTTGTACATATGATTGGAATACTCAGGATTCTGGTATTTCATTTACTTAGTGGTAGATTGCACCCACTTCTGAGGAAGCTAATCCCCCAAGAACAAAGAACCAGATCCACCTACATATTATCATGATTCAAGTTATTTTCCTAGCGAAAATTCCAGATGAAAAAGAAGAACCCGAAGAGCTTCAACGAGTAATTGGAGTTGACTTCCATTGATTTCAATTGCTATTCTTCTATTGGTCACAATATTCCACATGCCTTGATGTTATTGGTCCTTTAGATTCCCTCTCATGTAGTTGTCTTATCCTATATGAGCCTTGTGTTCTATAAAAGGCCAGAGGATGTTCATTTTTATTTTAAGTTCAAAATTTGTGGATGTCGAAGAAGCAAAAACTTCTTTTAAGTTTTGTTCTTTTTTCCTATTTTTTGAACCATTCTGATGTAAAAATTTGTATGCACGTAGACATTAATTGATGTCAGAGCTTTATGGATAGCTACCTATCTAATTATCTTTTGTACCTATTTTTGTAAGTTCGACTAAACAAGACTGTATGTTGCGTCATTTAAGGGTGCATACAAAACTTATTTGGTGTCCATAAACGAAACCCCTCTTTAAAAACTTGCATTGTTTTATACGTAGCTGTGAAGCAATCTGGTGAAGTATAAAGCGGTTTGCTCTATTTTAATTAATTCTTTGGCGAATCCATGGAGAATAACCGAGAGAAATTTTTTTTTTTATGTTTTGCTTTAGATTAGATGCTTATATTTTTTGAAAATGTTTTTTTTTAAAGAGTGAATGGAAATAGTTTCGTTGAAAATATTTTATTTTCCATGAAATTGTTGAATGCTTCATGAAATATTATGATGAATCCTTCGATTTCATGATGTCATTAGATGATAAAGTTGAAGTTGTATGTGAAATATTAGTGATCCTTGATAACACTAAAAATGATCGTATTCCCCTTTGAAATTAACAACAAAATTGTCACATCATTACCTGAGAGCTATGTTTAGTGCAATCATGACCTGATTTATGGAGACATGGGATTAAACAGAAGCCAATCTTTGTTCCGTGAATGCAAGATTCTTCTTAGTTTTTCTTTGTTTCATATCTTTCAAGAAAGGTAGGCTTTTTCATGGTCTTGTCTGTGGAGAATCTATATGAGTTGTTTATTGTGAGTAAAATCATTGTCAACAATATGCAGTACGCCGATGGTTTGTGGATGCAGGATGGATGCATTGGCGATGATGATTAACTGTCATGGCATGATGTTAGCATTGAAAAGAAGAAATGAGATGATGACAAGAGGATTCAATAAGCCAACTTTATCAAAGATGATGATGATGATGCTTATCAAGAATTCGGACTTTAAAATGGCTACTTACCTTATGTTTGATAACACACATAAGCACGATGCATCAAGGTATAAAGAACTAGGATGGCGTTGCACCTATTGTGATGGACTTTGACTCAACAAATAGATAGGACTATTCTTGTTCACACTTGACATATAGAAACCTTGCTAGGATGCATCTAACAAAGCAAGTATTTGCTAAGTTATATTACAAGAAGGTCCAACAAGCACAATAGACAAATATAATGATCGATGCCTCATTCCTTTCTCTCTAAATTGCTTTGATTAGACATCATCAATAGATCATTGGAATGAGTGCAATAAGATAAATCAAAAAGAAAAAATTAAGCACACAAACAAGTAAATGTTCTTCATACCTCTAGCCAAAGTGATTTGTTTTGTTTAGGATAAGTATCCAAAGTGATTTTTTCCAAAAGATAATGCCCATTGTAGGAAGGATGCATCCTAGGACATGTTAGTGGATGGTGGCAAGTTGTTTTGCTTAGGATAATTATCCAAAGTGATTTCCAATAGATAATGCCCATTGTAGGAAGGATACATCCTAGGACATGTTAGTGGATGGTGGCAAGTTGATAGGTTTTTAAAAAAGGCTATTGATATAAGGTTGATTGACATGTTTGCGAATGATCAAGAGTTTGATTTTGTATTTAAAAGTTTTATTGTTTCAATTTTGATTTTGCATTTCAAGTTTGCTTTTGTTGATTTTTGTATTGCCAAAGGATGAAGGTGACGATTGTTTTATTATGGATGATTGATTAAATATTGCAGGCGAAAGCGAAATGAGATGGATGGATTTTTTCAAATATTTGGATGTTTTGGAGTTTTGAAATGTTTTGAGGCTATTTTTTGGTATTTTCAAGATGTTTTCCAAATGTTTTGATTTTCAAATTTTCCAATGTTTTAGGGTTTTCTGATATTTATGAATGTTTTTGGATTTTTTGTTTTTTTGGGATGTTTTTGGTTTTTTTGTGTTTTTTGATGTTTTTGGATTTTGTATTTTTTGATGTTTTTGAATTTTGTGTCTCAGGGGTTGATCAAAGATGAGCCTTGCATACATTTAAGCTCAGAGATGACGTAGTTCAGATGACTAATGTTTTTGATGTTTTCTATTTTTATGATTGTTTTTGGATTTTCACATGATTTTCTGAATGGTTTTAGATTTTTTGCATGATTTTTGATGATTTGGATATGGATATGTCTGATGATATTAGTGATTTGTTTTGTGATTTTGTTGAAAACCAAGCTAAGGTTGATTGATTAGATCAATGGATTGATGATGATAACATTGTTGAGGATACACAACAATGCAAGGATAGTGTTTAACCAACACAAGGTTTAGGAAGGATATCCCAACATGATGAAGGATTGATTGGATTTGATTGATCAGGATTAATGATGATAACATTGTTGAGGATAGACAACAATGCAAGGAAATTTTTAAGCAACACAAGGATTGGGAAGGATATCCCAAGGTGATGATGGATTGATTGGATTTGATTGATCAAGATTTTGAAGCTTGATTTGGAACAAAAGATGTTTGAATGATTTGATGTGACGTTTGAAGTGTAAATTAGATGCACAATTGATAGTGATTGTTTGGATTGATGTTCGATGAAAGATGAAGCTTCATAAGGAACATCTTCTCATAAAAATGTGCCATGGGCTAGTGATTTGGATTTTGGATCACAAATGCTTTGACCAATTTTATTTCATGTTTCCAATGTTTGGATCACCACATAAGTTGGAGGATATAGATCAAGTTTTATTCCCGAAGCAAGATGCACATACCTGCCCTAGTGTCTAGCAATGTACGAAATTCCATGGGTGGATGCTTGGATAGGTGTATGGATGGAGGGATATGGATTATCTTGTGCTAAGAGAAGGTGTTTGAATAAAGAATGCTCATTGGGATAATGCTGTATGGCTTAGTTAATGCTAGGTAGGATAGGATCAATGAAAATGACTCGTGTCAAGATGTTTACCATAAGCAAGCGTAAAGTGTGCACCAAACTTTGTCAAGATCAAGATAACGTGGAAGATGGAAATGGGTTGGATAAATGGTTCATGGATGAATGGATTTATTATGGATGATATGGAATGTTGGATTTATTATGGATGGGATGAGATGTTTCCACTTGAATAGGAACACATAGATGCTCAATTCTATGCATGATGCCTATTTTCCAGGTTTTCATCATGGTACCTGTCCAAAGTGCCACTAAAGTGGTTTTCACTAGAGGACAATTTTTTTCTTTACTATTTTCAATCCTTTTTCTAATTTTTTGGATTTTCTAATTTTTTAGTTTTCTTTGAAAGATTTTAAGCTCATGCTAAACCACCTAGTGCTTTCGATATAGTCGATGCTTCTGCCATAATGTGCCATCGATATCCTACTTGAAGAAGTTGCTTTGCAAAGATACATACACTTGAAAGTAACTTTTGAGATTCCTAATCTGCTTTGTTGATACCAGAGTTAACTTTGTCTTTATGTGCACATCGCAATAGGATGCCTTCTAAATCCTTATGATGAAGGGTGGATGCCAATACATGGTCAATGTAAGAATTGGATATCATGTGTGGAGGTGTGGATGGAGTGTGTTTAGGAATAAAAGATGAATTGGTTGATAGTTTGAAACCTTTGACTCTCCAATCTTGGGAAGATGAGCAATGATGGGTGGATACAAAAGTGTGCGTGGAATTAGGACCAACTACTTGATACACTTTGTACGTCACTTGAGAAGCCTTATTTTTCCTTTGTGGACATCTTTGATGGATACTTTTCCCTTTTTTATTTTTCCCCATAGTTTTTTTGACTAATGGAGTTTGATAGGGATAATCTTTCTTTGTATTCTTTGGTATCCATGTGTATTTGATTTTTCCTCCATGCTTCGCTACTTCTTTTCCTTTGATGAGTTTATTATTGCTTTAATTTACATCCTTCTTTTGATGTTGGTCCCAATATGTGGATGGGGTGATGGGTGGATGAAGATTCATGACGTGGCTGGTTGTAGTATTGGCATTGGTTTCATCATAAGGATTCTTCGTGCTCCCAATGTTGATGCTTGCACTAGATAAAGTTTCCCCCATTATTATAGACGTATCACTGATGTTTTTAGCTCCCTTAATTGTTGAATAACCAAGACCTTGATGCTTAGGATTGTCGATAATCTGCACTAGTTCTAGGATACCCTATTCATGTAGGCCTAATCCTCTGCCTTGATAATTCATCTATTGAAACATTTTATTTGCAATAGGATATGATTTACCTTGGACACGAGGTGTTAATCCTTTTCTGTTCTACTATGGATCTTCAAAGGTGATAGCTTCTTCATTGATAAGATAGCTTTCCCTTAAAAGGGTAAGTGATCCAAGTTTATAAGTGATAGGATCCCCCATGTGTGGGATAACTTCCTGATTGATATCTTTGGATTGATCTTGTGGAATATCATATTTTAATGCTTCATCAAGAGGTGTCAATGATTCACTATCCCCGTAAAAATCTTCCTTATGATTCATTTTTGATATTTCTTCACAAGATGTTCCTGATTCACAACTTCTGTAGAAGCCTTTTCATGACCCATTTCTAATCTATCTCTAGAATTTTTTGTATCTTGATCATGTGTACAAATGTTAAGAGTAGGAGACTCTTGTTCCTTGGTAATGATATCAAGAGTATAAGACTCTTGTTTTGAATGAATATCATCTA
Source organism: Sequoia sempervirens (assembly GCA_007258455.2). NCBI lineage: Eukaryota > Viridiplantae > Streptophyta > Pinopsida > Cupressales > Cupressaceae > Sequoia > Sequoia sempervirens. The sequence continues at coordinate 50,945 of VDFB02345264.1, forward strand.
CGTGTCCATCCAAAGAAAACATCTCATGGGTAGATGGAGGAATATGTGCTATATGGATATGATGATCATTTGTGATATCTTTTATAGATAGGAGAGTATCCATTATATCATTGTAGTATCTTGGGGATACAAGTTCTTGATCTTGAATGATTTTGGAATTTCTTTCGACATGCTTTGGATCAAGTTCTTGACATGGTCCATTTTCAAAGGATGGATTACTTATAAAGGGTTCTTAGATGTCATCATTAGACATGGGAAGTGGCCCAATATCCTCTTTATCTTTGGGTGGACTTAGATCAAATGTTGAGCTGAGGATCCCTTTAGTATCTATAACCATGAGGTCAAAGGGTGTCAACATGTCTTGGAAAGGACCATTTCTAGACCTTGGTGAAAGATGTTGATCGTGCTTTGGAATAAATTCTTGAGATATGTTCTCTAACTCATTAGGTGATGTAGAGACATTTTCAACATGATCATTGGTCGATGGGTCATGGATTATGTCAATAGGATCAAATAATTCTAACACTCTTTGAAATAGATCACTAAAAGTGGCTCTTGATGTATGGTGAGTTGATCATCGGATGGGGTAGAAACATCTTCAATGTGTTCATTAATGGAGATATCTTGAACATTGTTTTCAAAAATTGTGGTGGAGAGATTGTGAATGTCTTCAACCATAGGGTCAAGTGATGTTGACATTTCTTGAATTGGATCATTGTTGGGTATTGTTGGTGGATTTTGATCATGATTGAAAAGTGACTCTTGATATATGTTGATTTGATCTTCAGATGAGGTAGAAACATCTTCAAGGTGCTCATTGATGGATAGATCTTGATCATTTTTTTCAACAATTGTGGTGGCGAGATTGTCAATGCTATTACTAGTGGTTGAATATTCACCATTGTCCCCACTAGTTATTATTTTTTGACCAATAAGGTCTTGGATGAGATTTTTGAGTCGAATAAAATATGATGTTGTGTGTCCCTTGATTTTATGGAAATCACAAAGGTGATTTTCATTGTATCATGGCAGTTTCACTAAGGGCTCTTGATAATTTTCATAGGTGGGAATTGTGATGAGTTTTTCCTACACCAACTGTTGCATGACTGATTCAATTGGTTTACCAAGTGGTGTGTATTCTCGTTTGTTACCCTGTGAGAATTGTACTTTAAATTGACCTTGTGGTGATTGATTATGGAGATGTGGTGATTGATCTTTGAGATGTGGTGATTGATCTTCGAGATGTGGGGGTTGGATTTGTTGATGTGGTCAATCTTGATATCTAACTTCTTGACATTGGAGATATTGTTCTTGATGTGGTTGTGGACACAACTCAATGCTTTGATGAAATGGTTTAACCAATGCAAGAGTGTATTGATTTTGGAGTGAAGATGTGTCTTGGTGAAATGAGTCAATTATTTTGGCAAGTGAAGCAAGTTCATCTAGCGAAATTTGATCCTAATTTTGATTTTGACTCCCTTGATATAGTTGATTCTTTTGTTCAAGTAGATTTGGAATGTGTACTTGTGGTGTTTGCATGGCATCATGGACAAATTAATTTTGGTCAATGTTATGATTTGGGATGATGTTCAGATTTGGCATTATAGGTTGAAATTGAACATTGTTGTGGTTGGTAATCACATTGCCTTGATTCAGGTAACTTTGATTTTGCATGGTGTTACCTTGACTTGGATTAATGTATGGATTCATTAACTTATTGTTTGGACTTTGAACAATATTTGTATGATTTGCAAACATATCTATGCCAAAGTTTACGAAGGGTAGATTTGAAATGTTCATGCTTGGTAAACTTGTACTTGGTATATTCACATTTGGCATGTATGGATTTGGTGGGATAATGTTGTTCGTTTGAAGACTCATGCATTGATTGTTCGGTTGATATATTTGTAGGTTTGGTTTTGGATTTAAATATACCATCAAGAAAGGTGTTCCAACCTTTTGACTAGGCATACTCACATTTGTTGTACCATTAAGGTTTGTAGGAGATAATGATCCCATGTATGGATTTTATAAATGTGAGTTTTGATAGCTAATTGGAATTGTAAGGTTTTGAGAGTTTGGTTGGTTTAGACCGCTCATGATGTATGGATCAAGTTTATATTCCATGTTCCTCTTATGTTTTGACCTTGTTACAAAAGTGAACCTCTAAGGTGTTCACGACTAATGATGAGATGAAGGATGAAAGGGGTGAATGATATGGGTGTCAAACTTTTTAGGAACTTTGGATCAATGCTAGACTTAGGGTTTGATTGGATAACGAACTTGTAAACCCTAAGATCGCCATGATGTGTGAGAGAAGCGCATACGTCTTTTAGATGATATTACTTTGGGTAAGGGATTACAAAACATAAAATCACTTGTTCATTTTTAATCCTTCAAAGCAAGGATTTGATTCCTTTTAAGCACCGAAATTGAAGTGTGAGATTTTTTTGTTCAATTTTAACCCAAAATCAAAGTCTAATGAGTTTCTAAGGTTCAATTTTAGCCCAACTTTGAAAAAAAATCAATGATCTAGTTGGCCTAAAATAGAAAAAAAAAGTAGCCACGAATACTCTAGATTATTACAATAAGCGTTTAAAAATGCTTTTTGAAGTCTCAAGTTCAATGTTCACTTCTCCAACTCAATTTTTCTTTTGATTCTCACGTGAGAGAGACTACCATAGTTTTGAGATGCCAACCTGCAAACATTTCAAAACAATCACAAATAAGAAGTATGATATTCAAGGAATCAATGATAACAATATGATGGATACAGTTTCAAACCAAACAAGAAAAATAATCCCTTAAGAGATAAAGATCCGCAGCTATCCTTTGGATTTGATAGGCAACGTTTAAATTCAGTCCACGTTAAAGCTTGCTTGGATCTCATGCATTCTCAAGTTATAAAGCCATATAAAGTACTCCTTTGGTAACACAACCAACAAACATTAAATTGCATTATTAAATACAAAAATACTTAAATCTGCACATTAAATCACATTAGTATGGCCTATCGATTCTACAAACAGATTTTGCATTCAAGGATTTTCAAGCTCTGTTGATAGATAGATATGTATATTGATTACCCAACCACTTGATTTTAAGATTGATTTACCCTGACATAACACCTATGATAGTAAATTCAAGGCTGGCACAGAAAAGAGGTCAAGTGGTGAATAAATTAATGCATGGATCGAATTTAAATCTCAATTGATATCAATGCTCATTTTACATTCAATAAAAAAGATTTGTGGCGGTCTCATCCAATTTAAATTTGAGAAAATTGTTAGAAAAAGGTAGAAGACAATTAAACAAAGTTGATATTGATTTTCAAAATTAAAAGGTGGAGACAATTAAATGCAAAGCCTTTTGTAGTAATTGGTTCTCAAGAAAGATTGTGCGCTAGCTAAAGATTTACATCAACAAACAATAAAATCATGAAGTTTTAATTGCTCAATCAACGATATCACCCAACTCATCTGTATTTGAAATTGTATATTTGACACCTCACATAATCATGGCCTATGGCGTCATTATTTCAAGCATGTAAGTATTTCTATTGGTGGAATAAAGGCTAATGCACCCTTAATGTGATCCCTTGCAAGAGCAATAGGAATGATTATCAGCATTTAATTTTTACCATTTAATCCCTCCAATCTCCTCACCGTCTCTTTAGGCAACATAAATAAAAAATGTTAAGTGTTTATCTAGTACGACTCTTAATCTCATATAGCGAAAACTCCATTTCCATTTGAATATTACTGCAATTTAATATTCATCTTTAAATTATGGAAAGGCCTCTTTGTGGAAGGCATAAAACAAGCTCATTTCTAACACGTCTTCTCCGGTTTAAACAACTTGTATACATTCTTGTACACCACATGAATCACAATTTGTGAAATAATCAAATATATCAAAGAATGTTCCAATTCAAAGCTCGACAAATTTGTCATCAATGCTCAAGATTTGTGTTTGGTAGTCATTTAAAGAAGGCTCTGTTAAAAAAATAGAGCAAGATGTACAAAATTTTCTATAATTTACCACATGGACAACATGATTTCGACCCTGTAAAACTTACGCACCAATAAATAAACCTAATTTATGCTCATACCTTTTTTCAATTTCTAAACCAAACCCACCTAGCTAATGATGTTGAAGTTGCACAACATGCACGTCCCCTCAATTTTAATGGCAGTTTCCTTTAGCCTGCAAAATAATAATTACCCTCTAGAACAAAAGAGAAAATTATGGAATCATGACAAAATATTTAAATCTTGCACGGTAAGAAAATATTTAAGCCTTCTTTGAACAGTATTAGTAGACTGGAGAGGGATCTTCTTCTCCAAAAATGATGATTGAATGGTTTTAGCATAGGTTAGCTTGCCAAGTTAATAAGCACATAAAGAAAGCTACGTAATGGTTAGAAATCTCATTGTTTGTGGATCAACTACGGAGTGGTTAGAATCCTTGTTGTTTGTGGATTAGTATTTTGCTATGTAGATGAAATGATAATATGTTGTAAAGTAAGAGGAAAAGAACTGAACAAAATGAGAGATAAAAATATACGCTTGCTTATAACAACAGAGATTCGCTACATGTAAATATCTTAGTAGAGGCAAACATTTTTTTTTCTTCCTTGTTTCTTTGGCAAGTTATCGATCTCGCTTCATTGAAATCTCTCTTTCCTGGCACCACATGCTGCTTAAAATAAACAATAAATGTTGTCACATGCTTCTTAAAAAAAAATGTACTACTCTTGTCACCTCACCTTTAATTTCTAGTCGCTTTCACAATGGTGGTCGATGGTTGTTGCCTTTGTCTTTGCCTGCAATATCACCCATCGATTACAAGACCCAGATCTTCTTCCATTTGTCCATTGTGACGTAAATTTGGTGATGCTTTATATTTTCTATAGTGATGCCTACCCTCGATATAGAATGAATTCCTCACATTTCCTCAAATCAAATTCAGCTTTCCTCACAGAAATAAGGATGAGTTCATACAGGAGTTGAAGAAGATGATGTCCACAGAAAAGAATGGCAACTCAGTGACTAGGTATATTGAAGAAGTTACCAGTAAACGTTTGGGGTATTTTTATTTGTGGCAAGTGGAGCTGAAATTGAAGGTGTCAATTGAGGAGGAACATCCATCCATCATTGTTTATAAAGCTTGTAAACTGACTCCAAATCTAGAAAAGACATATCTGAGTCTAATAGCAAACTGTGGGCATCCAAATGTACCAACATATGAAGAATCAGTAGAGTTAGCAGCCATCAATCCAAGAACAAGAAAAGGATGCTTGGACTAACACATATTCTACAAAAGTGGAACACAATAGACTTCACTACTAGACATTTTAAAAGATAGAACAAAGTTAAAGCCATTATTTCAAAAACAACAAGGCGTAATGATGAACCAAATAAGTATTCGGCAATACATTGTTTGAACTTGGAGTACCACTAGAAAGGAAACAAGATTAGCATAGGTAAACGTCAATAGCATTTATTGAATGCACGGTAGGTTTTCTTTCTTGAAAATTTGATCTATTTTATATAGTTTAGCAGAATGAATAGACCTGTTTCATGTAGTTTAGCACAATTATTTGGAGAATCAAAAATGCAAATCTGGAGCATAGATTTAATGAAAATGAACTGAAGTCAAAGTAGTGCAAGAATGCATTGAAAGAGCTAGACGTGCATATGAAAAAATCTATTACATTCAAATGAATTTAGGAAATAACCAAAGAAAGAGAACTAAACGAGCAGACTTACTGCCTCACGGTGGGTGCCAAAATGTGAACCTTAAATCTGCATTACTTCAAACAATGACCACAGTTAGCTTAGTTAGCCAATGTAAAATAAGCAAACCCAAGATTCCTATGAAATACTGAATCATGTTAAGTATGCAATCAAAGGAAACAAGGAAGCTAAATAAAACACACAGTAGCATGAATCAAACCCTATCTCATAGTGGATTGGTGCTTCTTTGATGTGGAAAGAAGCCCTTTCCCAATCCTTGATAAGCTCCTAGATGACGGATGTGGAGTCCAATGACTGAGATTGTGGAGAAGATTGTGGAGTTGTGGAGGATTAATACAATAGAGGAGGCCTCTATTTATAAGAAAGTATGATGGAGGATTGAAGAACATGGAGGATGTGGGACAAAACATGAGCCAATGGCAAGATGTCACTTGTCAAGATGTGAGAGGATGAAGGTTATGCACATTTTGATCAATGTGCCAAAGAGGGGGAGATTTGAAATTCAAAAGATGGCTTGTTGGAGGAAGAAGAAAGAGTCTTAAATGCCAAGTGGGAGACATGTAAGAGACAATGTAAGACGAGTTAATGCTATGTTGGAAGGACATATCCATTTTGGAGAATTTTGGAAGAATATTCTCTTTTTATGCCTTGTTGAGGAAAATTAGAAGAATTAATAAATCAAAGTAAATTATTTATTGTGCAAGTGGCAAAAGCTAGAGGAAAGAGGATTAGTGTTATAAGTTAATCATGACTTAATTAACTTTAGATAGAGATTAGTTGACAAGAAATTTGATTTAGATTTTAAATCAAATGGGAGGAAATAATGGACATTATCCATTTAATTAAATAAATTTGATTTAATTAAATGAAGAAACTTTAGGAGATAATTAAATAAAATGATTTATTTAATTAAAGAGGTAACCTTAGGAGATTAATCAAATAAACTTGATTTATTTAATTGATGGGAAAATATGATTTAATTAAATATGAGGAAATGCATGATGTCAATTTTGCATGTCTACACTTATGAAGAACCAAAAGTATGGATCAAAACACACAATGGTTTTGCTTGCCCTACGATAGGTTCGATAACTCTTCCTTTACAAGTTGGAATGAAAAAATTGAATGTCTCATTCTCCATCATCCCGATGTTAGATCAATTCCATGTGAAGTTAGGCTACCCATGGCTTCGCTCCATGAAATTCATCTCATCAGTCATTCACAAATGCTTGAAGTTCCCCTTTAACAATCAAATCTTTACTATGCATCATAGAGGTTTTAATCCTATGTCTTCCCGTGGAAATTTCTCATTGGATTTCTTTTGGCCTGAACCTATTAAACTTATTAGGCCTCATGAGGACTTCTTTTTCAAATTTTATCAAAAGTTTAAGAAAAAGTGCACAACAAAATTATCCCTTAACAATATGCCTCAACCCATTATTGAGCCTCCTATCAATGATGAATCCATGATTAAACCAAAATCCCTTCCAAGTAACCAAGAAAAAACTATGACAAATGCTTCGCCTATTTCCTATAAGAGACCAAGAGATAACCAAATAATTCCTATTGTCCCTCCTAAGATCAAAAAAGTTTATAAAGCTAAAGAGAAAGTGATTGAACGACCTCCCATGGTTCCTTCCATTCCCCCCCTTGTGAGAAGAAAGGAAACCTATGGTCGATAAAATTGCTCCTACATAATCGCAACTTGAAAATTGTACAAAAAGAAATTGAAATGCGAGAGAGTGTACAAGCATAGACGTCATGCTATTGCTCGTCAATTATAGGAAAAAGATGAATCAAAAACAAAAAATAAAGCAATGCATGATGATTCTCCACCTGAATCGTAACAAGAAAATCCTATATCTCGACCACAAGAACAAGCACCTTCCATGGATATTATTGATGACTTTATTTAATAATCCATTTCCTGATGTTTTTATGCATGCTTTAAGACATTATCACACAATCCTTTTAGACATATTCCTATGATATGGTATCTTTTTATGCTTATTATACAACCTTGGACCTAAATTATAGTAATGGAAACGTAGTTATGATATAGTAGCATTGCATGATTTATATGTGAATATGTATGAAATGTTCTTGGAATTATGTGTTTAATCATGGTATTTAGCTTTGTGTATATGTTTTGTGGATTAACCTCTTGAAGCACAAGAAGACATTGTGGCCCTCAATAACTTAAAGTTGTAGCCCATAGCCAAAGGAAGTCTTGGACAACAAAATAAGGGAATTTCCAGAAACATTTGAGTGTAATAACTATCGTGTGGAGACACCTAATGGAGTTAATTTTGCATCATTATGATAGTTAATAAGGCATTGAAGAAGAATAATTCATTTATCAATAGGATTTTGAATAATTGATTAAGTGTTCCACGTGCAGATCTGTTTTGTAGAGTTTTAATTCCATTTGAACTCTTGTTTCTTTTCAATTACAGTTCGAATAATTAAATCTTAATTACATACTCTGATATCTAGGGAGTTGTAGTTAATGATTTCTATTAAGAGTTGTGTTTAGAATAAACTCCCCCATGCCTATGTATAGTTGGTGGTTGAGTCTTAGTATAGTTAGTTAATTAATCTCATACTGGTGGATTTTGTTATCAGTTACTTCTTAGTTTTTAGTTGTAATCTACAAACATGATTGTTCATAAATGGTTTTCTTGAATACAATCCTTGAGTAATATTTTATGTGATCTTTTGGAATATATAATGAATGAAGTTCAAGTTGATATGGTTGCATAGAATCTAAAGATTTAGATTTGGTTTTAGTTAAGTGAAGACAGTCACTTGAACATGCCACTCAAGGTAATTGTTCTTCACTACATTTATAGTTGTTTTATTTCTATTCAATAGTTATTTCTATTTATCATTACTTTATAAATTGCATGTAAGATTAAATCGATTCTCATATGGTAATTATCAGTAATGATTGTTCATGTGCATGAATGCATTCAATTGAATTGCAGTACTCCGTAGGATAGATTAAGTTCAGTTACCAGTTTTGAATAGCTTTGAGTTAGTTTCAGTAATTCTCTGTCAATAGAAGTCAACTACAGATTATGTTGTAGGAACCTATAGCCATTAGTGCCAACTTATTTCTTTCACTACTATAAGTTTCTATGATTTTCCAACAAGTAGAAAACCTTAAATAGAATATCCTAGGTAGTCTCAAGTCTTTGAAGGCACATATAGTGCAATGCTATCACAAGTTTACAAGCTCTAGTTAAAAATTTAATGAAGTCTTTACAATGTTGAGTGGACTATTCAGCTAGTCATTCCTCTGAATTGTGTGGTTCTACCAAGTTTACAAGACACTAGATTAGACTCTACATTTTTGGCATTGTTACTGGGGATGGTGCTACCTTCATAGACTTGTTTCCAAGATTTCATAGTTTACATTTTGTTTTCAACATTAGGATTGTTGATTTTTATCTTATCAAAATACCAGAAAGATACACTAACATTGTATAGGATCATTACTATACAAAGGAAAACTTATTGTATGCAGAGGCAAAGAGACTCTTTGGGAAGATTCCTCCCCTCTACACACCAAGAAGTCATAGTAGATATTGGTAACTCCAGTACTCAGAGTGAGGGTAATACTAAAGAATAAACTTCCCTTTCCCCAATATCTATTACACCTATAGAGGGGATATATCAAACCATGGGTGATGCACCAAGGGATGATCCAGAACATGTGACCTTTGAGTTTCCAATCACCACCAAGAAAGGGATAATGAGTTGAAGAATATCCCTCCTTCAACATTACCCATTTTTATGGTTTGGTGAATGAAGATCTAGACACATTTTTGTTTGACTATACATATGACTATACCTCTGACGCTCTGCTATCTATTGAAATTGCACCCTAGCTAAGTTGCATGATTCAACAAGTTAAGTTGCATGACTTAGCATTCCAGAGAAAACATGGAAACACTCATAGGTTGTAGGTGACCTAAAGATTGGAGTGAATCTCCAGATGAGGCTAGCTTCCTAAATGGTTATCACCTAAATTATAGATTGTGTAAAGGAAAAGGGAGAAGGAATGCATAAAAATGAAAACTAAACCCTATGGTGATGCACCTAAACATTACTTGGATTTGAAACCAAATTTCATACACTTGCTTGCAATGACTAAAGATAAACTTGCACAACTCATTTTTGTATATTCTTGCAAAAGTGCTTCACAAATAGGTCCTAGTGCTCAAACTCCTAGGAGGAAAATTAATTTCACATCTAAAAATCATTTACACCTTTTGACACAATTTGTAACCTGCAAAAATATACCTTTTGCATAAAGGTTCTAAAACTTGAGACAAAGCTACAAGGAAATAAACATTACCTCACTAATAACTTGATCAATCAACTGACTGAACACATAAATGCAAAGAATAAGTAGGAAAAGCTTTCAATTCAATAATATCCAAGGTATTTACTGAATTTCATCTCCAAAACTAAGTTACAAAACTTCAAAAATCTATGAAAGGATTGCAAGAGTCTCTATCTCTAGAAATTGCATAAGAAGAACTAACTCATAAAATGAGAAAAAGAGAATATATCCATCCTTCCAAGTAGTTCCACCAAAGAAGGATCTAGAAGCTCCATGAACTCGTATGCCTTCAAAAATTCAAAAATATAGCATCCATATCCACTCCAAAAGGCATCAATATGCATGAAAAGGTCAAACTTGACCAAGTCCACCATAAAGGTAAGCAAAAAAAAAAGGCTCCAAGATGCTCTCAAAAGTTCATAAATGAATTAGAAACTCCTAAATCTCCTCCATGTGTCTCTCAACTTCTCAAAAAGCAATTAAAACCTTTCTATATGCTCTCCTTATGTTGGATATTTGATTCCAAACAACCCCATATTCTCTCAAAATCATAAATTGAGACATATCTTTATCCTCCCACATCATTATGCATTGGAAACCCACCATTATTCTTGCACTTAAAAGGACACATAAGTCAAAATGATTTATAAAGCATCACTAAGACTTAGTGTTTCACAATTTTCAAATATCATGCAATAATAAAAACAATAAATCATAAGTCTTTAAAAGACTTACACCATAAAGAGGAAAATACAAGTCATATGACTAAAAGAATTAGCTTTCAATGGGCTTAATAGTTTATGTTTCATTTGTTTTAAAACATAGGAAAAGTGCCTAAAGCTCCCATCGGTACTTAGGGTAGAAACCCTAAAGAAAAAAAGAAACAAAAAGAAAGAAATTCACCCATTTTAATCCCGAAGCTTCAAGAAGAAGCCAAACCACCGCTAGGGTTTTCTATAGAAGCTCTTGATACATGAAAATGGCAGATCCAAGGGTGCACAGAGGAATCTTTAGTTGTATCTTTTGTAAAACCTATTCAAGAAAGCATTAATAAGTCTTTTCTAAAGCAATTCTTCATATTATGTGTTCATTCCATGTGCAGGCACGACCATGGCTGCAACTCTTGTAGCTCACTCTCACATTTTGCATATGTTTCACTTTTTGTGTCTCTCCCTTGTTTGGCCTTCATTTGGAGAACAAGCCAAACTTTGTGAAAGTATTTCTGTTAGAAATACTTTGAGAAAAAATCAAACACCAACTGGGTAAGTTTCTATCTATTAAAAAAAATTCATTCCTTTGTTTTTTTGGAAAAAAAATGATATATTCGGGCTTCATTCATGCAAAAATGATGAGGGTTTTAAACTTTTTTCTATTTTTAACTGCTCTGAAGAAAAACATTATTATTCAATCTTTTGTAAAGAGAAACAATGTGACTGTATATGACTCCTTGTAGTGATTCTTATGTATATGATACATATACAGAAGAAAATGGTCGTGGCCTTGATTTCTTCCACAATCATCTTATGTTTTTAGGTAACCCCAATACTCTATTTTTCCACTATTCTTGATATGGCATTGCTCGACCAAGGGTTTCAAGGCCACCATGAAGATTCATATGTTGTACAAAAAAATGAACAAATTTTTATATTCTTTTCTATTATGTGCCTTCCCAAACATTTTCTTGTAAGGAAAAATAGTATCTCCTCTGTTATCACATTCGACCCTTCCCTATGTTCAATCACTGCTTTACATTTTTTGGGTTTCCACATACCCATGGCTTTTACTAGATCCTATGATTTTTTTGTGCAGCCAAAGCTGCCATAAGCAGAAAGGATATTAGCAAAAAATTATTTAAATTATGCATGGGTTTCGTGGTCTACCCCTTGTAGCTTTTCTTGTAGAAATTTCACAGATATTTCTCTCTTTCTGGGTCTTCTTCTATATGCTTGACTTTGTATTTTACTTAATACCATAAAACTTGAATGGAAACTCATGTCACATCTTTGAAACCCTTTCTATTGCATTTTCTAAAAGAAACGAGCTTCTGGGGTATATATTTATTCGCTTTCCTGTAGCTTGCAAAATATTTTCTAAAGCTCCATTTCACACTGTATTTGATGATTATATGAAATCACATATGATTTCTTTTCTATTAATTTTTATTCTCTTGTAAATACAGAAGACAAACTCCATGGCTGCTAGGGTTTTATCTCACAAGAGTAAACCCTACTTGGGTTATCTAAACTAGTGTCCTTCACTTACTCTTCTCTTGACTCCTGTCTTGTGGTCTTATAATTTTGGTTGGAATGCTCCCTTCATGACTCTTTAAGACCTCCCTGATTGATGTCTCTTTCATAATGTCTGTGGTCAAACTACTTCTTAGATTTGAAACTCCATGGTCTTATTTTGATCACTTTTCATTGTAAACATGTTTGAAATATACTTAAAACGATAAGCAATACCATGTGAATGCAAGGTCGAACACATACTACACATCCCCTTCAAAATAATAGTTCCTTAATGAAAAGATAACCACTAGGAGATGTTAAATATTGCAGTCATAATTGGAAATACATAACCTCATTGAAAAATCACCATTTGTTCTCTTTACATTCTTCAGGACTCCACATTATGAAATTGATTGCTCAGTTAGTCATTGTTGTACTGTTCACCAATCTAGAAGTTATTTTTCTTAAACAAATGAAGCTTTGCTAGTGAATCTGCAGTCAAGACACTTGTACATTATATGATATCTTGTATTGAGAACAAATAAACTTGATGTACATACTTCACATTTCTTGATATATCTTTCTAAGAAACTGAGAATTAGGGCACTCCATGAATAGTGAATGAATAAAACAAAAACGCCTGATATTTGACCACCGATTATTGTTTAAAAGGTTGTCTACTTATCTTCTAATATTCTCAATACTTTCTACAGTTGACAGTAATGATCATTGACAGTTGTTTCATGCTTTATGACTTTTCTAAATGATTATATATCACTTCTGACAGTGACTGACTATTCATTGCCATCAATGATATATGTTTTTTCAAATAAGCTATAAAGGAATGAACCTTTCAATGTCTCTCAAAGACATATCAAAGCAACATGCTGGGCTCAACCCTTGTGGGAGGCACATTTATCCCCACATGTTGAAATTTGATAAAATAATAAGATTTTTTTTCCTATATCTTCACATGAAGCACACATATTAGTGAAATAAATGCATACTTTTTGGAAGTTTTTTGATGACTTCAATGGTTTTCTAGGGCATCCAAGGTATGCATTGCTTGTTTAATGCACATTGAGATCAGCTTATACATGCCTAGGTACTTGTTCATGTAAGGTTGAAGACTTTTCATTGCTTAGAGCATAGATCTAACATCATTTCCTATGTCAAATAGAAGAATTAGGAGCAACATGGAGCAAGGAAAGACAAAAGCAGCTTGAGACAGCAACAGGACAAGATGACACCTCCAAAACCAGTCATTCTCAGGCAATGGTTGGTTTCCCTCCTTACATGCACATTACTTTTCATTCACTTATTCATGTATATACTTTCTTTATTTGCATTGAATAAGTAAATTCAATCTCACAGCTTGTGTGAGACAATGCACATTTTTTACATTCAATAAAGATTACTACATTTTTTAAGAAAAGATTTGAGTCTTTCTTCTGTTGCATGCACTTGTATGAATGCAGTAATTTGTAATTGTAATATTTTCTGGATTATTTCATTTATGCATCTGAATGTAATGTAGGAAAGATTTAAAATGCACCTTTTCATTAGTTTAAAATCAACAAGCCCTACCTGATTGAGCTATAAGTGAAAATCTGGTAAGACACTCATAGGCTCAAGCTCTTCCCTACCACTCTAAAAGATGTAGCCTTGAGAAGGTTTATGGGATTAGGCAAGGATGTTATTGTAGATTGGGATACCATGAAAACAATGTTCTTGGAAAAGTACCAATATGATTGCAGAGAAAAATTGATAGGAGGAGAGATGACATTTTCAAAATGTCACAAAAGGAGGATGGGCCATTAGAATACTATGTAGAGAGATTTCATTTTGATTTGAAGAAAAACCCACGAAACAAGATATCTAAAGAATCCCTCAAGTTAGTATTGTTTAGGGGAGTCAATGAGGACTGTATGGATGCCCTTGATCTTATTGGGCAAGGGGATATCTCTCAAATACCATTTGAAGAAATCTATAGGTTCTACAGAAATTACTCTAGGACCTTCACTAAGAGGCCAAGAGGAGAGAGGATATCCACCATTGGCAAGTCATCTACTGGGGTTTCAAAGACAAAGATAAGAATTTGTTGTCCAAGATGAAGTTGGACATTATTAGTCATTCTGCAACTAAGTTGGACACTCTCCATATAAAGAATAAGCAAGAAGAGGCTAAATCAATGCTTGAACTAAATATTGCCCCAACTGTAGGCAAAGTAAAGCAAATTGTAAATGCAAGAGGGTGGCTAGTATTCAACAAGACAAAATAGAGAAACCTAATTTTTAGCCACTTGAAGGAGAGGATGGATAGCTATTTTGCATAGCTCAAAGAAGACCATGGAAATAAAGACAAGGTATGCCATAGGACCCTCTTAATTTCAATTCCTCATTTCCCATTGCAAATGAAAAAAATTCTGCTTGGAGTCCCCAGCCTTAGCCAAACAACCAAATCCAATATCTAAACCCTCAACAATGGAAACAACCTCAACAAAATTGGAACCAACAACAACTAAATCCTTGGTCACAACAAAACTTCAAGGTTCCAAAATTACAATCCTCAATGGCCAACACAATAAAACAAGTGGCAACCACAATGACAAAAAGGTTAGCAGTGGCAACAACAAAACATGAATTATCAATAGCCCATGCTTCCTCCTCAGCCCCAACAACAAGCCATTATGCCTAATCCATCCAATCCTACATCTCAGCCACCAAGACCACCACAGTTACCTTCCTAACCTACACCTAACCCTAACAACAAGTTTGGTCAATGGGCTTATACTAACAAAGCTATGCAATAGTCCACCTATGGGGTAGAAGCGAGTGATGTCCACCTAAGGTCAGGGAAACAACTAGTTGGACCTTCATCCCCTCAAATCACTAAGATGGAGGATGATGAACCTACAATTGAAGCTTCATAAAAATCACCTCTGGAACCTGAGTCAAATCAGGTACACTAGACTACCTCAAGTCCAAATCCTCCTTTCCCTAAACACTTAGGCATTTAGAAACATCACAACCAAGTTGAGACAAACTTACTGGGTCAACTAAAGTATGTCAATATCAAGAACCCTCTCATCCAAGCTATTAGGGAAATTTTGATCTATATCAAGGCAGTCAGGGACCTATGTCTTAAGAAACTAGGGAGGAAAAGGAAGGACCCGAGCAAACAGTTCATGTCCTAGGGAACCTTGCTGATATCATGCTAGGGAACATAACTGTCCCTAAATACACAGACCTTGGCAGTCTAGTATTGGATGTTAAGATTAATGGGACCCTTATCAAGAACACCTTGATCAACTTAGGGGCAGCAATAAATGCCATGACTAAAGAATCAATACAATCACTTCAGTTATCCATCCTTAGACCCGGGTGATCCCACAATATTGGTTTACAATTTCTGGCCAAACTGGACACTGAACTGATTTTTTCTAACTAAATCTTCACTTTCGGGCACCTATAGCGCTAAACCATGAGGAATTTGAAGATGATGCAAACTAGTGACTTGTGACATTTTTTTTGTAGATTCTAAATATATTTTTTTCAAAAAATTTGGAATCAGATTGCACTTCTTTTTCCATCTCCTTCAAAAACTAGTTTTTTTTTCAGTAAACACCACTTTTAAGGAGTGATGCTCATCATATAACACATAATTATTTTTCCATGAAGGATAAAATTCTAAGTTTTTTGAATTTAGATTTGTAACTACAATATCTAGTGCTTCCAATTGTTTTCATAGTGTTTTATTGAATATTTTTTCCTTAATCAAGTTTTGAAGTCAAACCAATTACAATTCAGACATAGGCGGACCGTATAACACATAATTTTTTTTGTATGTATCGAAATTCAATTTTTTTTTTGTTGGATCAAGGAATTCAATATCTGGATCACTCATATTTTTTTAAAAAAAATTGATAATCTTCTATTTTTTCACATGTGCAAAACAGAGAGCTTGATTTTCAACGAAAAACCTACATTCACAAGAAATAAAAAATTGATATAATAATAAAATTAAATTTATTTAAAATTATACTTTTTGGGAAGCTTATAATACGGACTACATACTTACAAAAAATAAATTTTAAATGAATTCATTTGATCCCCCAAAAGGTAAATCAAAAGTGGTTTTTTATCAGCATTTTGATAGGTGTAAAGGAGACTCCATTATAGGTATGGTTTAAAACTAGCAGGGTTCTATCCAAGGGGGTTTGATCTAAGGTATTTTGATCAAACCCTCTTCAATTGGAATTCTTTAAATGGAACTTTTTAAGGCATAAATCATTATATTTTCTAAAAATATGTGATTTCAACAAAAATTAGAATCTTCCATAAATTGTAAGCCAGCTTTGTGGGATCACCCACCCACACCAACTATTTTACAATTGGGTGATAGGTCAACAGTCAAGCCTAAAAGAATCATTGAGGATTTAGTTATTGCATTAGACTCTTGGGAATATCCTACTAATTTCATAGTTTTAAAGTCAAAGGTTAACCTTACAGAATATCCCCTCATCCTCGGCAGACCATTGTTAGCTACAATTGATGTATTCATAGGTTGTAGGTCTGGAAATATGATAATATCTAATGGGACTGTGACCAAGAAATCGGTCCTCTATCCTCCAACCCAACCTCATGTTGATCTTGAGAAAACCATTTGGCCAACTTTGGATGAGGAAGATAAATATTCCATGTAGACTTTGATGCAATAGAACACAACCATTTATTAGATGATTAGGATGAAGATGATCTAATTACTGACATAATATAGAATGACTACAGTAGGAGCCCGCAACAACAAGATTGTCTCTCATGTTTGGGTAAACCCACAAAAGTGGTTTACAATTTGAGTGAAGAAGGAAAAGTGGCAAAAAATGACCCCATAAAAAAAAAATTGGTATTGGGGGTTTGAATGAACGTTTTGGTTCGAGCAAACCAAAAAAGGGTTTGAATGAACCCTAGTTTGTGTGAACCAGTTAAATGCACGGTTGGCCCCATTCCCACCAAAAAGAAAAATAAAAACACTTTATGGGAGGGGGTTCGCTCGAACCCCCTAAATCCCACCTTGGCATCCTCTAGCATAAAAAATGTCTAGATTTTTTTGTTTTGAAGCTCAGGTTGAGGATGAAAATGGAGGAGACTTCACAAACCCAATTGGAATTAGGTATTCCTTAGAACAAGCTATCCAATGACTATAGTTTTAATATGTTTTGGTTTTATTATGTATTTGTTTTTTTTAGTTTTATTAAACATAGGTTTTTCACTAAAAATCAAGCTCTTTGTTTTGCACATGTGGAAAAATAGTAGATTATCAAAAAAAAAAATTGAAAAATATGAGTGCACCAGATATTGAAGTCCTTGATCCAACAAAAAAAAATGAGTTTCGATACATACAAAAAAGTTACATGTTATACAGTCGCGCTATGTCTGAATTGTAATTGGTTTGACTTCAAAACTTGATTAAAGAAAAAATATTCAATAAAAAACTATCTAACCAAGTGGAAGCACTAGATATCAAAGTTACAAATTTAAATTTGAAAGAATTGGAATTTTAT
>VDFB02345265.1:0-19970 GCA_007258455.2 Sequoia sempervirens
CATCCCCTTAAAAAATTCTATTATGACCCCTTAAGACATCCCCTTTAGACGTTGTATTATGACCCCTTAAGACATCCCCTTAAGACATTCTATTATGACCCCTTTAGACATCCCCTTAAGACCCCTTAAGACATCCCCCTTAAGACCCCTTAAGACATCCCCTTAAGACATTCTATTATGACCCCTTTAGACATCCCCTTAAGACCCCTTAAGACATCCCCTTATATTATGACCCCTTAAGACATCCCCTTAAGAAATTCTATTATGACCCCTTAAGACATCCCCTTTAGACGTCGTATTATGACCCCTTAAGACATCCCCTTAAAAAATTCTATTATGACCCCTTAAGACATCCCCTTTAGACGTTGTATTATGACCCCTTAAGACATCCCCTTAAGACATTCTATTATGACCCCTTTAGACATCCCCTTAAGACCCCTTAAGACATCCCCTTAAGACGTATTATGACCCCTTGAGACATCCCCTTAAGACGTTGTGTTATGATGACTCAACCTAAAACTTATAATACTTGTTAATATCACTTAATATTTATACTCAATTATACTATTCTTTGATCCCCTTAAGACATCGTATTACGACTCCTTAAGACAACCTATAATTAGTGTTGGATGCTATTATTTTTTTTGATAGCTTATAGATTATTATTTGATGCCATTATTTGTTTTGAAAGCTTATAGATTAGTATTTGATGCCATTATTTGTTTTGACAGCTTATAAATTAGTATTGGATGCCATTATTTTTTTGATAACTTATAAATTACTATGGGATGTCATTATTTGTTTTGACAGGTTATAAATTAGTGTTAGATGTTATTATTTATAGAATTTATTAATGTGTTTATTCTCTAATCTTCTATGGTATTGTTTATTTTTCTTAAAATTTTATCCTTTCTGGTATATAAACAGATTGCTTTTATTTGTAAATTATGGTTTATTGACTAATTATTGATTGACGTGAATTGAATAAGTTCATAAAGTAATTATCACTAATTATTGAATGTACATATCATGTATATCATGTATGATATTGCTAAATTTGTAAAGTATAAATATTAAAATGTCATATATTAATATCATGTATGAGATCACTAAATTTCACATTAATGTCCTATATTAATGTCTTGACTATGAACATAAAATGCATAAATGTAATGTGTAAATTAAAATTTCAAACAATAATAAAGTCCATAATTTATGTAACATATTAAGTGCATGAAACCAATATATTAAGCGCATGAAATAAAGTCCAGAGTACAACCCGTGAACTAAAGTCCAACTAAGTACTTGAGCCATGAAATATAAAGTCCAACAGAGTACATGAGAAACCAGAAATATAGTCCATGAAATAAACAAATATAACACATAAAATCACATGTTTCTAGGTCATGTATTGTCTCTATAATCAAGAGACCTCTTCACACCATGCGGACTATGTGGATGACCTGAAACATTCTGTACAACAGAAAGATGAAATTAGATGCAAGACAATGAAAAATGATTTAATGACAATTTAATTTTATAATCCATAATAAAATTAAATTACCATCATATCTCTGCGCTTTGGATGCTCTAGTGCACCTGAAGCAACCTCTAAATTCTCTAAATCAATCTACATAAACAAGACAAAGAAATTTGAAATTAGATGTACAACTCTACAATTAAAATTTTTTTAATTCAATTTAATTTATAATTTATCATATTTTAATTGTATCGTATTTTGAGGTTGTGCACCAGGCTCTTCTCCAGGACCTATCTGTACATGCTCAACTACAAGATGTGTCTCATGCTATAAAAGAAAAAGAATATGTAACAAATCTCATATTATGTATATATTCAATTTAAAATTTAAAATTTAAGTTATATTCAAAATATGTAATTTATAATTGACTTTAAACATAATAAAAAATTTAAATTACCATTTAATCTGGACCCTGCTCTATATGTCCTCCTGGTGGTGTAACCATGTCTGGGTCAAGGCTGAAAGTTGCACTAGCAAAGTCCTACAAGATCAAAATTAAAGCATGTACAATTGAATTAGGTTAAAATATATATATATTCAAGTTTGCACATTTTGTGTAGAAATCTTTTTAAACAACCTGGAAATCAGTGGCCTCACGAGTAGCTGCAACATCAAATGTTTGTCTAATGCCCATTCTCATTATGGTATCAACCTAGACATACATGTACATAGACATTTAATGCTTATAATATTTACAAGTGTACATGCATGTATTTCATATATCTAGTGAGTTCAACATTCATAAAATTGTAACTATACTAATGTAAACTTTAAACAAATTTACAATATGAATGTACCTGCCCCTGATCTATGACGCCCGATAGTGGAGGAGTGGTTGACAATCCCTCATGAGGAATCGATGTGGATGTCGATTGACTCGCCTAAACCAACATAAATATTTCAAACATATATGTGATTCAATTATAAATTTAAAACTCAAGTTAAATTTATTATTTCATATATAATTTTAAAAATTGAAATCAAAATACCCTCATAAAGGTTGCCGAGTATGACCGGTGTCGATGTATGTACTCGTGGAACAGATGATTGCCCCATCGCTAGTGCCATTTGTACACCAAACAATTTGATTGTTAAAATGTATTGCAAACTTTTCTTTGATATATACATCCATCAAAATTCTTATAAAATGAATGTACATAGATACATATTTATACCTTTGTCGTAGTGTACTCAGGGTGATGGTCTGCTGTAAGAAAATATACAAATGAATTGATGCGACCAAATGAACCACCAGAATCTCCCCGTCCACCTAAACTAGGTGTGGCCTGATTAGGTCCATAGCATACTTGATGACAACTAGTGCATATATGGGGGACGGGCCTCAACACTCCTAGAGCGGTACTCAGACCAGCTCCATTAAAAACTCCTCCATCATCATCGTCTCTATGATCCCCACCCACTATCGCAGAAGCATGCTAATCAAGGTCTCCTGCAAGTGTACTAAGGGAACCTAATGTTGAGACCAGAGCTCGATGATGTATAGGTACAGGAATGGGAGGACCAGGAGCAACAACAAGGGGTTCTACATGCATAGGGCATTGGGGATCAACCCTTGCCTCTAACCTCTATTGTGGCATGTTTCCACCAACACCCTGAAATGATCTAAAATCAACATAATTGGGCTTTTGCCCCAGACCAAACTCTACATACAATTTTCTCAAAAAATACAATGGGCACTCCCAATTAGCATGTGGGGGACTATCAAAAACCATATACCATCGATCCCAAAAATGTACACTCATCTTTGGATGTATGCACCACCTCATGGATATTCTAGATTTGTTGGTTGGAATGGGTTGTTGAGTAACAGGGTCAAGAAAGTAGGGGGCTAGATGGGATTTTGTTATTTTAAGGTCTAATATTTGTTTGTAAGAGAGACCGTCAAAATAAAATTGTCTCATTTGTTCTCTCTCTTGTCGATGCCTATCAAGATCAGAATCAATCATCCTGATGGCATTAACAACATTTTGCATCATAGATGCAAAACGTCTCACATGTTTTGGAATCAATGCTTGACTTTGCATAGCATTGATTTGATTTTGTAAGGATGCAACTTTATCATTTATGTGTGCTCGCAAGCGAGCCTCATCAGATGTGATAGGTGTTGGATGTGGCATATTAGGTGGAGGGGGAGGTGGAGGTGGAGGGTGAGGGGGAGGGAGAGGGGGAGGGGGAGATGGATGTGGTTGTGGCTAAGGTGGTGGATTAATGATATCTTCAATGTTAAAATCATCCATGATATGAGATATAAATGTGCACCTACATTAAATCATACAAAATAGGATGTGCATACATATATTAAGATTATATATTTAATTGAAATAGGATGAGCATACATATATATTAAGATCATATATTTAATTGAAATACACATATATATGCATTGATCAAACTTGAGCATGTCCATACAAAATTCAAAATTTAACATGTACATACATTTAAAATAAAAATATGATAATTTGCATGCGTACAGATCATTAAACTAAACTACGTACATACATACAAATTTCAAAATTTAAGAACTATATGCAATTTTTGAATACATGCATGTGCATACTAAACAATAAACTTGAAAAATTCACAAAAGCTCATTTTATGTCTAACACACACACACACACACACACACACACACACACACACACACACACACATATATATATATATATATATTACAATTTTTCAAGAGGAGAAATTATGATCTAGTAGATAGTCATAAAAATATCACTCCAACCAAATTTATAAATTCATCACACAAAATATCCATTGTTCACCAAATTCATAAATTCATAACTATTTAAGATCATTGTCTTAATTTAGAAACTATTGTGGCTCTCTAAAAATATCCATCCAACCAAATTTATAAATTCTTCACACAAAATATTCATCGTTCACCAAATTCATAAATTCATAACTATTTAAGATCATTGTCTTAATTTAGAAACTATTGTGGCTCTCTACTGCATCTCTTAATTTCTTTGTGTTTTCCTTTTCAAAATCAGAAGTTCTCCTCTCCTCTAGCCATTTTCAACGCCCATCTAAGATCCCATCCATAGCCCTGACAAGATCAACAAGGGTTTGCATCCTAGATGCAAACATCCTCACAGGAGGTGCAACACATTCTTCATTTTGAATAATGTTGATTTGATCTTGGATGGTTCTAACATTGGCATTGATTTGTGCTTGCAAACAAGCATGTTCATCGATTTCAGGTGGTGGAGGTGGGGGGTTACGAGGTGGAGTGGGTGGAGGTGGAGGTGAAGGTGGTGGAGATGGATGGTGTGGAGATGGATTGCGAATATTATTGAATGGATCTATGTGATCTTTAAGATATGAGTGAACCTGCATTAGATTTGTAATTTCAAGATGTAAGATACATGTTTAGTAAATACCTTTAAACCATTCAATATAAATGGCCTTAAATAATTGAATACAAATGATAAAATACGTAAGCCTCATTTATGTCTAAGGCACATGTTACTTGAATGAAAATACAATTAACTATTAATATTATAATCTTGCATGATCTTAATATTATTAAATTTGGTTGCCTTGGGCAACTTTGATCACCAAATTTTAAGAACTTCTTTGATCCCCTTAAGAAATTTCATATTGGTACCCCTTAAGAAATTGAATTACAATTTAGGGTGACAGGATGGCTTAAGGGGATCTACGTCTAGTGAGGTCCTAGGAGAAAATGACATGGCTCAAGTGAATAAAATCTGGTGAAGTTGCCCAAGGTAACCAAATTTCATTAAGAGCCTATAAATAAAAAATGATGGCTTTAGGGTTTAGGGTTTAGACTTTAGATTTTAGGGTTTAGGGTAATAGGATAGCTTAAGGGGATTTGCATGTAGTAAGATCCTAGGAAAAAATTACATGGCATAAGGGAATGAAATTTGGTGGAGTTTCCTAAGGCAACCAAATTTCATTAAGAGCCTAAGAAAAAATGATGGCTTTAGGGTTTAGGGTTTAGAGTTTAGAGTCTAGAGTTTAGAGTTTAGGGTTTAGAGTAATAGGATAACTTAAGGGAATCTATGTATTAAGATCCTATGACAAAATTACATGGCATAAGGGAATGAAATTTGGTGGATTTTCCAAAGGCAACCAAATTTCACTAGGTCGGGTAGGAAAAAATGAATGGTTTAGTGTTTAGGGTTTAGATTTTAAAGTTCAGGGTTTAGGGTTTACAGAACTTAGGGTGAAGTCTTGGTGCCCCTCAGAATATAATGAACTTACAAGTTAGTGAAGAACATTTTCTTGTGGAATGAACATTTTCTTGTGGAATAGTTGATTGAGATCTACTCTTGTTTCAACTAACCAACCTATATTATGAAATCTCATTCATATTATAATTTTGCATGATCTTATTATTGTTAAATTCGGTTGCCTTGGGAAACTTCACCAAATTTTAAGAACTTCTTTGATCCCCTTAAGAAATTTCATATTGGGAACCCTTAAGAAATCGATTTATGATTTAGGGTGATAGGATGGCTTAAGGGGATCTAGATGTCTAGTGAGGTCCAAATTTAGTCATACTGTGACCTCATTGGTTCATAGCTCTGGGTCAAAAGTGTGTACCCCTCTAATAAAAAAAAGTATCATGTTAAAAATGAATCAATCTATACATATCACAAAAATAACATTCATCTATCAAAACAAGTAAAAATTTCCTCCTACATTAGAGGATATCAAAATAAATATGAAATATTTTAATAATTATACTTGTAATCACTTATTAATAAGTTATATCATACATAATTTTAATCACATAATAAAGGAATAAATATACATATGTAGAAGATACAAAATAAAAAGAGGCTACTCACATGGATCTTGATCCTTCTAGGAAGTGCCTAGATTGGTGTATTTTGTGTAGGACTCTATGTAGGTGTTGGGACCTTCACCTCTCTCCTTGTATATTTCCAACAATCCCACTCACTCCCTCTATAGAATTATTTCCTTTGTTATTAGATTTCTTTTAATCTTCTAAATTGACCTCTTATTTATAGGAGCATAATATGAATCCCCCTCCTCTCTCTATTGTAATAATAGCCTAGTTCCTCCAACCTATCATCATGTACCTCCTCCCTTTCCCATGTAATAGGTGTACCTTAGGTGTTAAATGGTTCCATCTTGGTCTCCTTATTGATGCATTTCTATCCTTCCACATAAATCTATATAGTATCAAAATATAGGTAATTTTATGGTTATTGTATCTCCCTTAATTGCTAAAGAATCCATTATGCTTGAGGATGGGTGGATTATTATCTAGGAGCACATCTTAAAAATCCTATAGAGGTCATGGTATGTGCTTCTTAATACATATATTCCCATACAAACCTCTTTCCATGCATTATCAACTCTCCTATATAATAGACACCTTACTATTTAAATTTCATATGATATATACCCAAGTGTTTCCAATTGGAATTGCTATAATTATAATTTTATGGTATTCTAGATATTCATAATAGTTTTCATAAATCTACCAAATAGACCCATTCTTGACATTGAACCTACATAATTTTAGGTATGTCCAATGAAAGAAACTTTACCCATAGCACTCTCACTCATGCTCGCCTATCTTGTGGATATAATAGAATAAAATTTTATTCCAATGATTTAGATCCCTATTGATCATGTCTAAGTGTCATAGAGAGTGATCATCCACTCATCATAAACTTGTTGAAACCAAAAGGTTTTATATTATGTGTTCAAATAATTGAAAACGTTACAAAAAGCTCTACTAGATAATGACAACAATAAGGCAACCAAATTTCATTTTAAGGTCCTAAGACAAAATTAAAATGCTTTAGTGTTGAGGGTTTAGATTTTACAGTTCAGGGTTTAGGGTTTAGCAAACTTAGGGTGAAGTTTGGGTGGCCCTTGGAATAATTTAGACTTGCAAGTTAGTGCCAATTGGAATCAATTGTACGTGCATGGATTTACAAATTTGCTAACTAAATTTGCAAACAAACATTGATAAACTTTGTCAATTTTAACTATTCTTTAACATATTGTTTTCTAATCTAATTATAATTTAACATTGAAACTAAAGTTTAACATATCGTTTTCTCCATACAATGAAAATAAAATTTAAAACATTTAAGCAATGCAAATGAATTTTCTTGAGCTCGAAATTACCTAGTTTTCAAAATCAAAATGATTTGTTCAATTTCAATTTAGGTTTTTAGCAAAAAAAATTGTTCCAATTCAATTTAGGGTTTCAATTTCTAAGCAATTAGGGTTTTTAATGCATTTTTTTCATTTCAATTCAAACTAGGGTTTTCAAATTCAATTTTTTTCGTTTGATTTGAATTCAGCATTTCAAAAAGCCTAATTAGGGTTTCTAAATGCAATTTTTTATTTCATTTCAATTTCTAGGGTTTTGAAATGCAATTATTTTTTTCGTTTCAATTAGGGTTTTCAAATTCTTTTTTTTTGGTTTAATCAAACAATTTAGATTTCAAAAGCTAAATTTTGTTTGTAAAACACAATTCAAGGTTCATTTTTTCATTTCTATTAAAAAATCTTCAGGTTTCATTGCATTTTTGGATCTATTTCTACAATTACTCATTTCTACTATAACAGGAAAAAAAATGCTCAAAACGTGAAATAAATTAAAAAAACATGCTAAATTCACTTATTTTATTCACAATTTCAATAAGAAATGGAAAAATGCAAAAAAGAAGGGGTGTGGGCAGGTACCTAGAGCTATTTGTGGAGGTTGTTGTTGCCTGTACTCGGGATCCCGTCCACTGCAAAATGAATTCTATTTGTTTTTAAAAAATAAATAGTATTAGAAAATGGGATCCCGATTTCTACAAAACGGGATCGGGATCCTGTTTAGCTTCAGGATCCCAAGCCTAAATGCAAAATGGGATCCCGCTTTTTAAAAATCGAGATCCTATTTCCTAAAGGATCCCAAACTGATGGACAAGGAACAGGATCCCGATTTCTACAAAATGTGATCCCATTTTTTATAAATTGGGATCCCGTTTCATAGTAATTGGGATCCTGTTCCTTGTCCATCAGTTCAGGATCCTTTAGGAAATAGGATCTCGATTTTTAAAAAGCGGGATCCTGTTTTGCATTTAGGCTTGGGATCCTGAAGCTAAACAAGATCCTGATTTTTAAAAATCAGGATCCCATTTTTGCAATGTTGATTTCAATTTTTTGGCTAAGGAAAAAACTTCCATGTTTCATGGACTCAAGTTTGTGCACTTACCCAACAGTTGAAGCCTAATCCACCCCTCTTTTTCTTTTTATTTTTCTTTTCTCTTTGTCTTTGGTAGTGTATGCTTGTTCCTTGTTATTGCTCCTTATATCATTTTTCATGTGTGTTCTTTCATCCCTATGTTGGTTTGTCATAGGATCGTGATTTTGGGGGCTTGATCATCCCTTTGATCATTGTCATCCTATCCTATCAACACTAGTACACTTGGAGCCCTCTTGATGCGAGTTTGTCTACTTTAGTGTGAGTTGGAAGCAAGTTCTTCCTCTCACTAAAGTGGGGGCTAAATGTGGCAACGAAAAAAGTATCCCTCTACTTTTTCATGCTTGTTTGGATCCTCCTTGTTAATGTCAACATAATGTTGCCTTGATTTAGTGTTGCAATGTGTTTAACACATTCACATTAACTCTTGGGCCCTTTTGAACCTAGTTGTACCTTATTTAAGGTTTTGAAAAGTGTTGTACCACACTTTCACACTAATCTAGGGTTTTCCATTATTAATTGGGCTTCTTTGTCTTATTTGGCCTTATTTTGCATCCGCATGCCTTAATTAATGCATCTTTTTGAGGATAATCTTGACATAAACCAGTATCCAATCATAAATCATGTCTTTTTGGATTGTATGGCCCAAATTTAGTGAACTAGTACTCATACACCACCTTGGGCATATGGGTCCCACCTAATTTTTGGGGCCCCAATCCTGATTTCAGATGGATCTAAGCAGTTTTGAAAAATGTGTCCCATAGCTAAGCCTAATGGGACTCATACGCCACTTCTGGCGTATGATTCCTATGTGGCCCAAAATTAAATTTAATTCAAATTCTTGGTAGGATTTTATCCCTAGAATTTGATGTCGGCTTGTAGTGTTGTAATTTCAAGAAATTAGGCATAAACGAGTATAAATACAAGGTTATTTCACTCATTTTTCTCCTAACAAGCAATCAAGTGATCTAGCAAGTTGAATGAGCATCCTTATAGAAAATTTAAGTTCACAAGAGTATTCAAGTGTTTACAAGAGCATTCAAGAGCCTTCAAGAGTTGATTATCAAGTTTTTTGGAGCATTATTCAAGTATCAAGTATCATGTCAAAGTCATCATGCATCATGTTTGTTTTTGAGCTAACAATTGTGACGAAGGGTTTCATGATTTAAGCAAGCATTCGATTCAAAATCTATCACATTCAAGCAAGATTCAAAATCTACATCCATTGGAGCCACTTCATACATGTTTGCAACACTTTATTGCTAGGATTGGGTGAGTTGCAAAATTACATTTTGTTCATTCATCATTCATTTATCTCATTTGATTTCATTACAAGGTTTGATTACCAAAATGAGGTTTTACCAAGGCAAACCCTTTTCCACTTACAAACCAACATTTTTCCCTCTATTTAGTGTGTGATTTGCAAATCTAGGTTGAATATCTCCTAAGTAGCAAGAGTGGAAAGAAGTTGTCAAAGTTATCACATCATCTACAAGATCACTGAAACACTTTTGCAGTGCAGAATTAGGTAGTAGAGATCCAAAAACTAGGTTGAGAAGGTTAAGCAAAGATTGGAGAGAAGATTCAAATACTAATTCTTTGAAAAATCCAAATTGGACTGGTACGCCACTTCTGGTGTATAAGTCCTAGTAGAGTGATATTTTCATATTTCAAGTGTTTCATACATATCTCTGCCAGATTCATATTCCTGCCCAGAAACCCTAATCTGGGACTAAATCACCCAGACTGGTGTATGAGTCCCATTCTACATTAATTTTAGTGTTTTCAACATTTCAAATCTTCATTCAAGCTTCTACAGGTTTCTAGGTGCACATATTTTATCTCTCAATTTTACATTCTATTTTGCATTCATTTCTAGGTCATTTAGTGAGGTCTTGCATATCATTGAGTATTTTCACTAGATCTTGCATATCATTAGTCTTTCCAATCCTTAGCTTGGTGATGAACCCCTCTTTAGTCTCTAATCAGACCCTAGGACACCCTATTTTCAGATCTCTTTCCCCTTTCTACATTGGATTGAGATCTCTAGGGTTTCCTTGACTGAAACAAGTGTGGGAAATAGGAATTCTATCTCCTCAAAGGTAGAGTTCCCTCATCCCATTCTAGTTGTTTCATTTTGGTGAACTTGTATTTAGAACATCTTAATTCTAATTTGGAGTGCATTATTACCCTATATCTAGCTTGCATTAACATTGCATTAGGGTTTGCATTAGTTAATTGGCATTAATGAAAGTGCATATAGGTTGAATGTTTGGCATCTTGAATCATTGAAATCCATCTAAATTCTACATTTTCACTTAGTTTAGACATCGTTCAAACCAAAAATTATAACTTTCACTTAGAATTTTCTAAAATTTGTCCAAAGGTGGAGTGCCCTCATTCTATTCAAGTTGTTTCATTTCAAGGGCAACCCCTTCCTTTTTCATGATGTAGCTTGATTTGGAAACATATGACTTGGCATATGGCTTTCCAAGTTAGCTCTCATGTCCTCTTTATTATTAGCATTTACTAGTTGCTACTTTAAAGTAATTTCTCATAGCATGGTGTTTAGTAATTTCTTTAAGTGGGGGCATACATTGGCATTATTCTTTCTGCATTTTTCATGTTTCATGGTGCAATTTTCTTACTTAATGCCATGTGTCCTTCGCTTTGTGGTCGACATTGAGTGTGATGTCCCTTAAGAACATGATCTCTCTTAGCATATCATATTCCTCTTAGTGGATTAATGTGACACACTGCATCCCCTAAGTTGTGAATCTTTTATTCTTTGATTGGTCCTCTCTTGGAGACATTAGGCACAATGTTCCCTAAGTTAAATACCTTGCATGAATTAAGAAAAAATCCTTTGAACATTCACTATGTTGCATTTACAATTTTTGTTATATGGCCACCTTGCATAACACACTTTGCATGCCTATGGATCCATCTTATTTGTTCATGAGTTCCAACCATATGAAGCTTTGCTTGCCTCATGAAGCTCGAAGTTCATTGTTTTGTGGCACTTTATCAAAGTTATCAGGAGGTATAACTTTGGTCTGGTTGAACAGGAATCCAAACTTAGGCATGACTTTCCCATAGCCACTTATTTGCATGAGTGCATATCGATCGTGTGTGTATGTGTCTCACCTTTTGGATACTCACCTAGTGGATAGCCTAGAGTTTCGTTGCCTCAAAGTGAGTGTGCATTTTTTAGAAAAACATCTTAGATATGGTCCACATCACAATGGACAAACAGTCAAAGCTTGACCCACCCCTCTTTTCTTTTTGTTTTTCTTTTCTCTTTTTCTTTCGCAGTGTATGTGTGTGCCTTGTTATTGCTCCTTATATCATATTGCATGTGTGTTATTTTGTGCCTATGTTGGTTTGTCATAGGATCATGATCCTAGGGGCTTGATCATCCCTTTTGATCATTTTCATCCTATCCTATCGACATTGGTACACTTGGACCCCTCTTGATACAATTTTTTATACTTTAGTGTGAGTTGGAAGAAAGTTCCTCCTCTCACTAAAGTGGGGGCTAAATGTGGCAATGGAAAAAGTATCCCTCTACTTTTCGTGCTTGTTTGGGTCCTTGTTAATTTAAGCATAATTTTGCCTTGATTTAGTGTTGTAATGTGTTTAACACATTCACATTAGGTCTTGGGCCCTTGTGAACCTATTTATACCTTATTTAAGGTGTTGTAATGTGTTGTGCCACACTTCCACACTAATCTATGGTTTTAATTATAAATTAGGCTTTGTCATGTCTTATTTGGCCTTATTTTGCATCCATAAGCCTTAATTAATGTGTCTTTCTGAGGATAATCCCAACATAAACCAGTATCCAATCATAATTCATCTTTTTGGATTGTATGGCCCATATTTAGTGATCTTGGACTCATACATCGCCTTGGGCGTATGGTTCCTATCTAAGTTTTGGGTCCTCAATCCTGATTTCACATGGATCTAAGCAGTTTTGAAAAATGTGCCCCATAGCTAAGCCTAATGGGACTCATACGCCACTTCTAGCATATGAGTCCTGTTTGGCCCAAAATTAAATTTAGTTCAAATTCTTGGCGGGATTTTATCCTACTAAATCTGATGTTGGATTGTAGCGTTGTAATTTTAGGAAATTTGGCATAAACAAGTATAAATACAAGGTTATTTCACTCATTTTTCTCCTAACAAGCAATCAAGTGAACTAGCAAGTTGAATGAGCATCCTTATCAAAAATTTGAGTTCACAAGAGTATTCAAGTGTTTACAATAGCATTCAACAGCCTTCAAGAGTTGATTATCAAGTGTTTTGGAGCATTATTCAAGTATCAAGTATCATGTCAAAGTCAACATGCATCATGTTTGTTTTTGAGCTAACAATTGTGATGTAAGGTTTCATGATTTAAGAAAGCATTTGATTTAAGATCTATCCCATTCAAGAAAGAGTCAAAAGCTACATCCATTGGATCCACTTCATACATGTTTGCAGCACTTTATTGCTAGGATTTGGTGAGTTGCAACATTACATTTTGTTCATTCATCATTCCTTTATCTCATTTGATTTCATTACAAGGCTTGATTACCAAAATGGGGTTTGACCAAGGTAAACCCCTTTCCACTAACAAAATAACATTTTTTTCTCTCTTTAGTGTGTGATTTGCAGATCTAGGTTGAAGATCTCCTAAGGAGAAAGAGTGGAAAGAAGTTGTCAAAGTTGTCACATCATCTACAAGATCATTGAAAGACTTCTACAGTGAATTTGGAAATATAGATCCAAAAACCAAGTTGAGAAGGTTAAGCAGAGTTTGGAGAGTAGATTCAAATCTTGATTCTTCAAAAAATATAAACTATACTGATACGCCACTTCTGGTGTATGAGTCCCAGTTCAGTGATTTCCAAATTTTTGGTGCTTCATACATATCTCTACCATATTCTTGTTCTTGCCTAGAAACCCTAATCTGGGACTAAATCACCCAAACTAACGTATGAGTCCTAGTCTACATTAATTTTAGTGTTTTCAACATTTCAAATCTTCATTCAAGCTCCTATAGGTTTCTAAGTGCACATATCTAATCTCTCAGTTTTACATTCTATTTTGCATTCATTTCTAGGTCATTTAGTGAATTCTTGCATATCATTAAGTATTGTCACTAGATCTTGTATATCATTAGTCTTTCCAAGCTCTATCTTAGTGGTGAACCCCTCTTTAGTCTCTAATCAGACCCTAGGATACCCTATTTCCAGATCTCTTTCCCCTTTCTACATTGGATTTAGATCTCTAGGGTCTCCTTGAGTGAAACAAGCGTAGGAAATAGAAACTATATCTGCTCAAAGGTAGAGTGCCCTCATCCCATTCTCATTGTTTCATTTTGGTGAACTTGTATTTAGAACATATTAATTCTTATTTGGAGTGCATTATTATCCTATATCTACCTTGCATTAACATTGCATTAGGGTTTGCATTAGTTAATTAGCATCTAGGGTTTCTAAATTTTGCATTAATGAAAGTTAATTTAGGTTGCATTTTTGGCATCTTGCATCATTTAAATTTATCTGAAATTTGCATTTGCACTTATTTTAGACATCATTCAAACCAAAAAGCATAACTTTCACTTAGGATTTTCTAAAATTTGTGCAGAGGTAGACTGCCCTCATCCTATTCCTGTTGTTTCATTTTGGGAGCAACCCCTTCCTTTTTCATGACATGGCTTGATTTGGAAACATGCAACTTGGAATAGGGCATTCCAAGTTAGCTCTCGTGCCCTCTTTATTGTTAGAATTTATCATTTGCTATTTTAAAGTAATTGCTCACAGCATAGTGTTTAACAATTTCTTTAAAGTGGGGGCATATCATTTTTCATGTGCATTCTTTTGTTCCTATGTTGGTTTTCCATAGGATCATGATTCTAGGGTTTTGTTCATCCCTTTTGATCATTGTCATCCTATCGTATCGACAATAGTACACTCAGACCCCTCTTGATGCGATTTTGTCTACTTTAGTGTGAGTTGGAAGCAAGTTCCTCCTCTCACTAAAGTGGGGGCTAAATGCAGCAACAGAAAAAGTGTCCTTGTACTTTTTCGTTCTTTTTTGGGTCCTCATTAATTTAAGCATAATGTTGCCTCGATTTAGTGTTGCCATGTGTTTAACACATTCACATTAGGTCTTGGGCCCTTGTAAACCTATTTGTACCTTATTTAAGGTGTTGTAAAGTGTTGTACCACACTTTCACACTAATCTATGGCTTTCATCATTAATTGGGCTTCTTTATGTCTTATTTGGTCTTATTTTGCATCCACAAACCTTAATTAATGCATCTTTCTGAGGATAATCCTGACATAAACCAGTATCCAATCATTCTATTTGGATTTTATGGCCTAAATTTAGTGATCTGGGACTCATACGCCACCTTGGGTGTATGGGTCCCACCTGAGTTTTGGAGCCTCGATCTTGATTTCACATGGATATAAGCAATTTTGAAAAATGTGTCCCATAGCTAAGCCTAATGGGACTCATACGCCACTTCTGGTGTATGAGTCCCTTGTGGCCAAAAATTAAATTTAATTCAAATTCTTGATGGTTTTTTATCCTCCTAGATTTGATGTTCGCTTGTAGTGTTGTAATTTTAGAAAATTTGGCATAAACAAGTATAAATACAAGGCTATTTCACTCATTTTTCTCCTAACAAACAATCAAGTGATCTAGCAAGTTGAATGAGCATAGTTATCACAAATTTGATTTCACAAGAGTATTCAAGTGTTTACAATAGCATTCAATAGCCTTCAAGAGTTTATTATCAAGTGTTTTGGAGCATTATTCAAGAATCAAGTATCATGTCAAAGTCATCATGCATCATGTTTGTTTTTGAGCTAACAATTGTGATCTAGGGTTTCATGATTTAAGCAAGCATTCGATTCAAGATCTATCACATTCAAGAAAGAGTCAAAATATACATCCATTGGAGCCACTTCATACATGTTTGCAACACTTTATTGCTAGGATTTGATGAGTTGCAACATTACATTATGTTCATTCATCATTCCTTTATCTCATTTGATTTCATTAAAAGGTTTGATTACCAAAATGGAGTTTGACCAAGGAAAACCCCTTTCCACTAACAAAACAACATTTTTCCCTCTCTTTAGTGTGTGATTTGCAAATCTAGGTTGAATATCCCCTAAGGAGCAAGAGTGGAAAGAAGTCAAAGTTGCCACATCATCTACAAGATCATTGAAAGACTTCTATAGTGTAGAATTTGGCAGTACAGATCCAAAAATGAGGTTAAGAATATTAAGCAAAGATTGTAGAGAAGATTCAAATCTTGATTCTTCAAAAAATCCTATCTCGACTGATATGCCACTTCTGGCATATGAGTCCCAGTTCAGTGATATTTCCAAATTTTAGTTGTTTCATACATATCTCTGTCAAATTCATGTTCTTGCATAGAAATCCTAATCTAGGACTAAATCACCTAGACTGGTGTGTGAGTCCTAGTCGGCATTAATTTCAATGTTTTCAAAATTTCAGATCTTAATTCAAGCTCCTACAAGTTTACGGGTGCACATATCCAATCCCTCAGTTTTACATTTTGTTTTGCATTCATTTCTAGGTCATTTAGTGAAGTCTTGCAAATCATTAAGTTGTGTCACTAGATCTTGCATATATCATTAGCCTTTCCAAGCCCTAGCTTGGTGGTGAACCCCTCTTTAGTCTCTAATCAAACCCTAGGACACCCTATTGCCAAATCTCTTTCCCCTTTCTACATTGGATTGAGATCTCTAGGGTTTCCTTGAGTGAAACAAGCGTGGGAAATAGGAACTCTATCTCCTCAAAGGTAGAGTGCCCTCATCCCATTCTCATTGTTTCATCAATGTATTTATTGCCTAGCCTTTTTGCATCATACAATTTGATATGTATAAACATATTCATAAGAATACAATCCATCTAATTATCTAACCAACCCAAGAAACACCAAGAGTCTACAACTATAATCTGATCATACATGATGTTAGCATACCACATAAATCATCAAGTATGATATTTGCATGTTGATAATCACCTTGTACAGTCTACACTACCGCACACTATGAATCGATATTTACAACTTTAACACTATCAGAATACATACACTCTTTTAGTATAGCCATTATACCATCTATTCACTTGCAGTAGCTCACACAAACATTAAATCACTTATAATTACTTGTAGTACCTCGTGTCATCCTCCAAACCATTCTACTACTCTCAGATTGTGTTGTATGAACTCTAGTTGTGTCACAATGATCATTATTTATACTTCCAACAAACACCAATTTCATATATGTTGCAATTTCTTCTTCCAAATGACTTATTATTGCTATCATAGCACCACCACATGTAGAAAAACCATGTATGTTGTACCACAACTTACTGTCACAACATCACCACATGTAAGTCAACATGCATATTGTACTACAATACCTTAAAAACTCACTACAATTCATTACAATGTACTTTGCAAACAAACTCTTCCTACAAAGACTCTCTACAAGTGAATATTGCCCAAGTTATTTCTTGGTTGAAATTTATCATAGGAGAGAATGTGGCATTCATCCCAAGAAATTAACCTCGTGCTCAAGAATGAAATTTAATCCCATCTCATCCATATATCAAAGAATCTATAGTATTTACATATAAATTTTCTCCATACGAAATCTCTTGATGTCAACCATCTCCCTTGTAAAAGGATATTGAACATCAATATGATTTTATCTATCATGGTAAACATAATTCTCAACTAGACAAATTGCACTATGTTAATCACTTTTCACCATTGTTTGACTCTAAAAATTAATACTATCACATAGCCTCTTCAACCACACCACTTCCTTACAAGAATGTGTTGCAACCATATATTCTACTTATGTAGTTCCTAGGGAAACCATCTATTGCCACTTGCTCATCCAACTCACAAATAGAATAAATGCACAATAGGTTGTTGACCTCCATTTATCAAAATCTCCAACCAAATATGAATCTACAAATTCCTATACACTCAACACTTTGTCCATATTATTAGTACCATGATAAGTTAAACAATAATCCAAAGTTCCTTTCAAGTAGTTGAAAATTATTTTCACATGTGTCCAATGTTATTTACCTAGCTTTGACATGAACTTACTTAGAGCTCTCACTCTTTGGGAAATGTCTAGTCTTGTATGAACTATTGCACACATGAGACTTCCTATCACACTAGCATAAGGAAAATTCCTTATGTCCTTTGAATCCTCCACATATTTAGTAAATCGTTCCATTCTTAGGTTTGTGCAAACTAGTGGGAGAGAACATACTAGCTTATTATCCTATATTATAAATCTCCATAAAATCGTTTCAAGATACTTCCTCTAATTTAGCCACATTTTTTATTGGTCCTATCTCTACATATCTCCATACCAAGTATGTATCTAGCGGCTCCTAAGTCTTTCGTATCAAACTTACTAGACAACTGAGTTATAAATTCTTGAACTAATATTTTATTATGTCGAGTAATAAGCATATCATCAACATATAAACCAATAATCAAAATGTGGTGATTTATCTTTTTTAAGTATAAATAATGATCAACAATACTTCTTCCATAACCCAATTCCAGCACATGTTTCAAACTTTTGGTTCCACATCCAAGGGGATTTCCTTAATCCATACAATGACTTTTTCAGTTTGCAAACCAAATTCTCTTTTGTTGGGTGGTGATCATCGTTGCCTTAAGACCTTCTCAAAGCTACTGATAAAGAATATCATGTCACATGTACACCCTATTCTTCTTTAGGGTTATTTCCAATGTGCTTGTTTCTTCTTCTCCCAAAATATCCTTTTCACTTTTTTATTCAATTTAAAGTACATTTTTTTGCTCCAATTTTGTCTCAAAATGCACCTTCTCCCTCATGTTCTCCTTGAATGCAACATCCCTTAAGTAGAGAACCTTTAGAGTTTCTAGATTCTAGAGCTTGTAGCCTTTAACATTATCACCATAACTAATGAAAATACACCTTTTGGCCTTGAAATCCAACTTAGAGTAATGTCTCTAACCAAATTTCTCACAACCAAAGGCCCACAAATATGTTATAGTAGTTTTTTTTCAATCCACATTTCATATGGCATCTTGTTTTGCAACGTAGAAGTAGGAAACTTGTTCTTCAGGTAGCATGCAATGCTAATGACCTTACTAGCCTAATCTAGCAAGGGTTTATTCAACCTCTTAATCACTTTATTCTCTTGTGGTGGTATGAAGATATCCTTTTCTTGACAATTCCACAATGCTTACAGAATATGTCCAACTCCTTCTAACAAAATTCATCGATAATATCTACCTTGAGTATCTTGATTTTCTTACAAATTTAATCTCAACAAGCTCCCTAAACTCCAAAAACTTAAGAAACACCTCAAACTTCCTCATAAGAAAATACACCCAAGATTATTGAGAATGATCATTAATGAATAATAAATAACTAGTATAGGGACTTATGAATGGATGGGATATCCACAAGATAAAACACATCGTTGTGTATCACGTCCAAAACCTCATCCACTCTAATGCTTCCAAAATTAAACCAAACTCTATTATATTTTTTTGTAGCACATGATGCTCACAAAATTCAATCTCAACATAACAATCAACAAGACTTTCCACCATATATTTTATTTCCATGTTTTTAAACCTTTCTTAATCAAATTAAGACACTTACAATTAAAAACATAAAATTTCCTCATTTTGCATTGCACAAAAAAAATACAAAGAAAGAGAACAACAACAACAACAATAAGAGAACAAAAGGTATAAAACTACATCATTTGAGGAAATTTTAACATCCTAGAATTAATTTATGTTTTATACTATAAGTATTGTAGATAAATTGATTGTTTTTTGAGTAAAAATAGATGGAATGTATTAATGAATTGAAACTGGTATGAGTAAGTGTTTGTACAATTGCATTTGTGAGCTTCTAAAGGTACAAAGAGGAGGTGCAATCGTGATGCAAGAAATTACTATTGGTGCACAAGAATTTTTAGTTGTTGCATAAGATATCCTAAGGGTAGCTACACAAGAGTTTCTAGCCATTGCATAAGAGATCCTAGTTGTTGTGCAAGGAATTCCTATTGTTGTGCAAGGGTTTCCATTGACTGTACAAGAGACTAGTTTGCTACATAAAGTGAATTTTT
>VDFB02345266.1:0-42728 GCA_007258455.2 Sequoia sempervirens
AAGATTTTTGTGTTGATTGCTTGCAAGAAGACCTTAATAGTAAGTGATGCAGCAAAATTATTCTTCATTCACTTTGGAGTTCTGAAAAGTATCATATTAGATCAGAATGTTCATTTCATGGCAGTTTTGGTGTACATTGTGGGCAAAAATGGATACCTAGCTAAAACATTCTACCACATTTCGTCCTCAAATGGATGGACAAACGGAAGTTGTGAATAGGATTTTGGTGCAGCTATCATAGGGTATAATCAGAAGTCTCCTAAGAGTTTCTATGAGAAATTGGCCTATATTCAGCATTCAGATAACAAGGCAGTCCACTCATCTATCAAGTTGTTGCCTTTTGAGCTATGTTTGCGTATTTATCATCTAGCCCTTTTGATGTTTTTGTTGGGACAGTCAAACAAGGATTTAGAGGTTTAAAAGGCTGAGAAGTTCATATACAAGGTACGACAAATACACCTCTATGTGCAAGAAAGGATTAAGGAGTCGCAAGCCAAACACAAATGCCATCACAAGCAACATAGAGTGAAGTGAAAGTTCCAATTTGGTGACAAGGTTTGGGTGTATTTGGGCAAGGAGAAACTGCAGAGACTAGGCACGGAGAGACTGCAAAGTCAAGCCAAGAAGATAAAATTTATCAGGTATGGTCCTTTTTCAGATTGTTGAACAAGTGTGAGAAAACACTTTTAGGCTTGACCTACCTATATGAGAATGCATCCAATCATCAATATGGGGAAGATTCATTTGTTTGTACCTTTTATGTGAGATGAAGAAGATGGAGTGTTTCCTTCAATGGATGACTTGGCTCCTATTGGACAAGAGGAGCTGGAAGGTAATGTAGTTCTAGAGAAGAAGGTAATGAGAACAAGGAGAGGTGAGCAAGAAGCATGGTTATTGAGTTTGAAAGGTTAATTGCCAATACAAACAAAATGGTGCCCCAATGATTTTGTGGGTAAGAAGTTCCCACATTTGTTGAGTCCTTGAGACTTTGGGTACCAAAAAAGCTTTTTAGTGGGGAGGTATGATTTGAAAATAGGTCAATGTAATTGGACCATGGGGTCAAAGTGTCACTTTTAGTCTAAAGAGATGTCTTGACCATGGAAGAAAGAAAATGTTTGTTTGCCATGTGTTTGGATAGTGAAGAGTTTCTAGTCTAGAAAATTACAGCGGTGATTTGGATTAGGGGTATAGGTATTGAAGTTGAGTTCAAAACCAAAAATAATGAATTTGCCAATTGTTGTAGGCAGCAAAATTATTTTGATTGCAGCTTTCATAAATTTGACTCTTGTCTAAAGTGGCAAATTTTCCTCGATTGCATCTATTTTGAAATTGCTTCTTGGTGGAAGGTGTGAATTCTCAATAGTGGAATTTGAAGCATTTTTTGACTTAGGCCTTTCACGTTTTTGGATGCTTGATCTTCTCTTTGGTGCTGGAGGAGGATGTATGGAGTCTATATTTGTAAAATATATATGAAATGTTGGACCTCTTGATAATTTTCTTGTTTTTTCCATATTGAATGTTTTGCAGCAGTTATCCATCTTTCCATGGTGTAAGGACATATTACAAGTGTATAGGAGCTTGATGCACATGATGTCAAGACTTTTTGTCACCCTAGAGGCTATGCATGCACTTCTATTGACTACAATGGAATGAGAAGTTATAAGCTTACTTTTATTGGAGTTTTCAATCATTTTCTTGTGTTTCTTTGCATTTGTATTCTTTGGATTACATTCTATATGTTTTTGATGGTCAAATGAGCATAGTAGACTATTACTATCCCCATGTTTTGGTAGGAATCAATGTGTTGAAGGTGCGTTGTAGGGTTGACATAAGGAAATTTGTATGTTGATGATAGCTAGGAGAGTATCTCTAGTAGTTTATGTAATATCCCACCCTTATTTTTTCCCAATTTTCAACACAACTTGCACCCGTTAGCGTTAGCCCAAATACAAGATAATTGGAAAGCAACTCTTGACTTTCTAATCACCCAAATTCCGGAGAGGGCAAGGTGAGAGCATATGGTGTAAGGGGGTCTTTGCTAGAACAAAATGTAACAAGCTAACTGAAATGATACCTCCCACTTTCCGATCACCCAAATCCTAGTGTGGGCAAGGTGAGAGCATACGGTGGTTGGTTTACAATTGATAATTGAGCTAAGCTACCACTTCTTTAGTGGGGTGAGTAGAGAAATATAAAGTACATGGAAAGTAAACAAGAGGGCTTGGTGGCAAACCAGCCACTTCCACTTTTCAGCGGGTATCAAAGAAAGTAATTGCACTTGGCGGTGAGGCCAGCCACTTCCAATTTTCAGTGGGTATCAAAGAAAGTAAATAACAAATTCGATCACTTATTCAGCGGGAGTGAAGTACATAAAGTAAAGGCTCAACCACTTATTCAGCAGTAGCAACCACTTGTTGAGTGGGGGTCAGTAATAAAGCAAATACGTGAGCTTTCACCAATGGTACTACCGATGGTGTTAGAATGGGCTCAACATAAACATATCAGATCATTTCAAGCTGCTGCTATGAGAGGTAAATGATGAATAAATGAAGTATAACACCCTCCCAAGATGATATAATGAAAGTAGGTGAGCACCCAAACAAGATAGAACAAGTATATCTCAAAACAAGTCCGCCGGAGGTCAATAGATGGACAAACTGGAAGCTGCAACAGGTCTGATAATTAGAACAGAGGTCTGATATGCAAGTACAGCAGATCTGAAACTCAGATCAGCAACCTCCAAATCACCATAACTTCGCCAAAAATCAATGGAATTTATTCAAACCACTTGTAGATGATCCCATCTTGCTAGGTGTCCATTCTAGGATAGCTAGCTGCCACAAACAACTGTGAAAATCACTGGCATGAGTCCCAATCCACCAGCAGCAAGGTGGTATGGCCCTAAAGGTAGGTTGACCAGCATTATAAAATCAAACACTCCACCTAAATTCACCAATTCTCAGGCATAGGGGTGCCCAAGCAAGAGAGAAATAAGGAACCAACACCCACAAAAAGTCTTCGACTTCTCCATTCAGCATGAACCAAAATGTGTGGGTCAGCTAGGAGCAAACCCGCGAACACCAAAATCTGATAAACTCTCCAAAGGGTTCTCAAAATACTACAAGAAGAGTAAACACACCAAAAATCTACTAGAAGACATCATAGTATCTCAAAACTGAAGAAAACAAGAAAGCCATCACCAGTATAAGCTCATTTGCAACCCCTAAAATGGAGCTACAACTCTGTTCAGCTAGGAGATATCTTTCAATCCCGAAACTGAAGTTGACTTGGAGGGGTTTCATCCTCAAAGCCTAAGGAGATCACTCTGCATTTCAACAACACTTCGTTGTATCAAATTCAGCACATCCAAATGAGAGGAGGGGCATATAAATATTAAATAGGCCTCAAACCCAAAAGTTTGAATTGCAAACTCCTTCCAAAATGGGACGCCAACTTTAGGAAGAATATAAAATCCATATAGAATATCTTTGACCATGACTTTAGGCGTCCACTTTGGCTTGGCATCAAATTATCATTTAAAATTGCAAAGTCTCCAAAAGGGGAGTCCAACACATGAGTCCCATTTTAAAAACAACTTAAGTTATGCTTCTAAGCATGGGGGTCATAAGGCACATTAGCAAAATAAAATAACTTAAGTTATCAATCTTTCCTTTTTTGAACTCCAAGACTGTTGGAGAAGCCAACCCTGAAAATGCCAAGATGCTAAACACTGCACTGTCACACTGCCAGAAATAGTAACTCAGTGTTGAATTGCTGCTAGAACCCACTGCCAAAAATAGCACTTACTAAAAATAGCATATTGCTAAAAATAGTAAGTGACTCCAAACACCATTTGAGCACATCCTGGGTAGTTGTTGTAACTTACTAAAAATTGTAAGTCCAAAAAAGGGCATAACTCAAAATGCATGTCATTGTCCACCAAAGCTCTCTAAAAACCCAGAAAGACCCATAAACCATATTGGCAAACTCCTGCAAAGACTTGAAAAATTGACATGAAACTTGACAAGAAAATAGGAAACCCTAAAAACTGCCCTCGAATAGCCTACGGGCCTCCGAAATAGGCTAACGGTCTTAGAAAAGCGAGGGGCTAAAAAAAGGGACATTATAGTTTACAAACTAGACACAAAGTAGATGGGTTTGAAATAATCTAGAAAATGAGACGTCACAAGACTCTTGAATCCAAGACCACATCTACCCACATTGATTTTCTAGACCTCCTAGATTTGTAGAATGTTTTTTGAGTTTTTAGGAAGTATATTAGGCAGTAACATTTATAGACCTAGTTTTGGACAACATTTTGTTAAATCATGCATATGTGTTTCTTTTGTGACACAGTATATGATATGACATGTTTGGACTTAGGAGAAATCCCTCAATCTTTATTTGAATGATATCAAGTTTGCCATGTCAAATTCTAATGAAAGTTGAGCTATTAGATCTCTTATCATATCCTTATTGTTACCAATCAATAGTATGTCATTCACATACAAAGTGATAACAATAAAATGATCAACGTCTTGCTTATAATAAACATAGTGATCTATTTTGGATTTGACAAATCTCAACCTCAAAAAATATGAATCAAATTTCTTTTACTACATTTTTAAGAGATTGTTTGAGACCATAAAGGGATTTTTTTAACTTTTAAACGAATTTCTCCTTACCATGTAGTGCATTGGCTATACCATGGTAGATCTCTTTAATAAAATAACTAATTAAATAAAGTTGCACATAGAAAATAATAATTTTACACAACTTAATTTAATCAATTAATTATTCCCTTCCATAAATCCCAATTAGCCTACGGGAATTAGAATAGACTAAGGGTATTCGTCAACACTCACCTCGAGGAAGGGGACATTACAGGAAGAAGATGC
Source organism: Sequoia sempervirens (assembly GCA_007258455.2). Classification (NCBI taxonomy): domain Eukaryota; kingdom Viridiplantae; phylum Streptophyta; class Pinopsida; order Cupressales; family Cupressaceae; genus Sequoia; species Sequoia sempervirens. The sequence continues at coordinate 4,899 of VDFB02345266.1, forward strand.
AATCCAATTTGCCACATAAAACTTGGAAGACATTGCCTACAACTGATGGCACCATGGCCCAATCACACAAGGGAATGACCTTGTGCAAACATTTGAGGATTTTAGCTAGAGGTTAGATGGATTTCGGCAAAATGATGAAGAAGAAAATTTTAGAGAACTTGCTAGAATCAAGAAACAGACTTTGGTGGATACATATGTAATGGAATTCTAGAGAGTTGTAGTTATGATACTTGATATATCAAAAAAGAGGGTCACTATCCTCTTTGTTGAGGGTTTATATGAATCTTTCAAAGGTCTACTTAAGGACTTTGCATCATCATTAGTGTGGGAGGCTATCAGGAGACTAGTGATACTTGAGCCATCCATGCTGATGAACAAATTTCCATTGCAGCCAAAAACACACACTATCGGATTTCAAAAGGACAATTTTCAAAAAGAAGGATTTAACTCACATCCTCAAAAGATTATATTGCAGCCATTTACAACAAAGAAGATGAATGATAACACAAGGAATGAACTTCAAAGGAAGTTGTGTTTCTCTTGTAGAAAACCTTGGGAACTTGGTTATAGATGCCTTGGTAAGGGTCAAATCCATTATATTGAGATTGTATTTGATGAAAAAGATGAATTTGAAGAAGCAAAGCTATAACAAGGCACAAAGTAGAAATTCATTGAGCATGAACTTGAGAGACTCACGGATGATAGCAACAACACCCTTGCAACTCTTTGAGGAGCACCATGATGTTGCCCATTTAGGTTTCAGGGGGTGTTATTTGGGCAACAAATTACAATATTGATGGATAGTTGGGTCACCCAAAACTTTGTTGATGAAGGCCTTGTGGCCAAGAGAGGGTTGAAAGCTAAAATGTTTGCTGGGATCAATGTCATTGTGGTTGGTATATTCATAATTCCATGAACTAAAATTATGCGGCAACTCAAACCATCCCTTGGTGATTACAAGGCATATGATGATTTCTATGTTGTGGGATTTGGGCAAACAAATATGGTTTTGGGAGTACAATGGTTGCATTCTCTTGGAGAATTTCCTTAGAATTATTAGTCCATGGAATTAAAATTTAAATCTCAAGGAAAAGATATGGTTCTTCGATGTGTTCCTAATGGGTCACCACTAGTGATCACAACAAAGGGTATGGAGAGGAAATTTTGCAAATGACAAGTTGTGTGGTTAGCTAGTTGCTTTGTGATGAAAAACATGCACACCACTTCATCTTCTAGTAAGTCCCATAATTATCATGTTGATATTCAAACCATTTTAGATAAGCATAGTATCATATTTGTTGATATGCCTCTAGGTTTGCCACCAGATAGGGGATTTCAACACATCATAGAGTTGGAACTAGGCTTAAAGCCTATTATGATCACCCCTTATTGCCACCTGTGGACATACAAAGAGGAGATAGAGAAGACCATTAAGGGGTTATTGGAAATAGGCCACTTTAGACCTAGTTCTAGCCCATTTGCATCGTCGGTAGTCCTTGTGAGGAGAAAAAATGGCACAATGAGGATGTGCATCGACTACAAAGCATTGAACAAAAAGACCATAAAAATAGATATCTTATTCCTAGGACCGATAAGCTCATTAATTAGTTGCATTCGATGGTTTATTTCTTGAAAATTGATTTGAGATTAGGCTACCATCAAATTTGTTTTTGCGAGGATGCGCAAGATAGCTTTCAGATGCCATTATGGACGCTTTAAATTTTTGGTCATGGCATTTGGTTTTACTAATGCATTGACCACTTTTCAATCCACAATGAATCAAGCATTTGGTGGATTGTTGAGTGAATTTATTTTCATAATTTTTTGCTGATATTTTGATATATAGCAAAATATGGCAGGATAATTTGAGGCAACTAGATAGGGTCCTTGGAATTTTAAAGCAATAAGCTCTATTTGCAAAGGAATCTAAGTGTGAGTTTGGGATTATAGAAATTTTGTATTTGGGCCATGTCATTAGTGCTCAAGGTGTTTAGGTGAATTGATAGAAGATCCAAGCCATTTTGGATTGCCCACCCCCTTCTACACTAAAATAGTTGAGAAGATTTTTTGGTTGTTGTAGCTACTATTGGAGGTTTGTTAGGGGCTTCTCATAGTTGGCAACACCCCTAACCAACATAAGCCTTTTCTTGAAATGATAAAACTCAAGAAGCTTTTGAGAAGCTTAAGGAGATAATAAGCTCATGCCTTGTACTTGCTATTCTAGATTTCTCCCAACTGTTTTTTGTAGAATGTGATGCTTTAGGAGAGGGAGTTGGAGTAGTACTAATGCAAAAGAGGCACCCCATAATGTTTGAGACCAAAAAGTTGAAAGATTGAGAAAAGGAAATTTCTATGTATGACAATGAGATGCTTGCCATAATGAATGCCTTGGAAAACTTCAAACAATATCTAGTGTGTGAAAGGTTCAAGGTTAAAACAAACCACAATAATTTGAAGTTCCTATTGGGTCAATGAGACTTGAATAGTAGACAACAAAAATGGTTAAGTAAATTCCAAGCTTATGATTTTGATATAGAATATATGAAGGGTGAAAAGAATGTAGTTGCTGATGCCCTTTCTAGAATTCCCACTCATTGTTTTATTTCCACCATTTCTAGTGATTGGAAGGTTTTAATCATGGTAGAATGTGCCAAGAATACATTTGCTGCTAACATCTTTGACAGAAGTATGAAGGATGACAAGTATGTGATAGCAGATCATCTCATTTTGTATAAGGATATAATTTGTTAGATCTCGAGTCTAAGATGAAAGAGAAGGTTTTGAAAGCCTTTCTCAAAACACCCATGGTAGGACATCTTAGATTCTACAAGACATACAAGAAAATTAGGGAAATACTTTCTTGGAAGGGCCTTAAGGATGATGTACTATGATACATCAAGGAGTGAATAGAATAAGGTAGAATATGTTTTTCTTATAGGATTACTACAACCAATACTTGCTTATTCCTAATCAGAAGTAGGAAAGCATATCCATGGACTTCATCACATGCCTTCCAAAGTTAAATTGAAGAGCTTGTATTTATGTTGTAGTTGATAGTTTAACTAAGTTTGCACACTTTTTTGTCATTCCTACAAGATTTAGAACACACAAAGTAGTTGATTTGTTTTCTAGAGAAATATTTAGGCTACATGGATTGCCTAAGAATATTGTTAGTGACAAGGATAGTAAATTTCTTAACTTCTTTTGGCTAGAATCGTTTCATTTGACTTGTACTGAGCTTATACCCAATACTAGTTATCATCCACAGACAGAGGGACAAATAAAAATTGTGAATAAGTGGGTGGAAGGATATTTAAGAAACTATGTCACAAACTAGGAGGCAATGCGAGTCAAGTAGTTGCAACTTAGAGAATATTGTTACAATACCATCCATCACATTGTAATGAACCGGACCAATTTTTTCAATTTATTTCAATGAACACACTAATGCAAGAAGCACCCGTTAGGGTTAGTCCAAAACAAAACCAGCAGTTCGCAAGTAACTCTTTGCCAAGAATGCGCACTCAATCTCAAGATGAGAAAGATGCTGTCATATGGCAAGAGGGTCGTCAGTACAACTAGAAGGAATTACAATGCTGAAAGACTCAACACCACGGATGTGCTTTCAAACCCCAGTAGGGCAAGTAGCGACCATCTGGCGGAGTAACAAAAGTAAATACAATGCTGAAAGAAAGCTCTACCACTTATGCAGCGGGAGCGAATACAATGTAAGAAGTGCAAAGCTTCAATTCCCTTCTTGGCGGAATACCATCCAAGAACTTTAAGTGTGTAGTTCATTCACCCATCTCTGGCGGTAAACCGTCCAAAGATTATTAGGTTTGCTGCTCTAAAACTAAGTAATTGCAGAATATAAAAATGACTGAAATAGTACTACTATTAACAGCCTTACAATGCACAATCTGCAGATTACAAAGTGTTACAAACTGTTAAACCAAAGCAACAACTGATAGAATGTTGTTCCGACTTATTTGACTTCACAATATTGATAAAACAATGCTTGAACTGAACTTCTGGAAGTCTGATATAAAATCAGCAATTCTGGAAACACCAACCAGCAACACAGTAACCCACTAAAAAGCTCATAACTCACTCAAAACCCAACCAAATCACTTAAAACTAGATGCAAACGAGAGCTAGAATGCTGACAATGAAAACCTAACTGAGAAACTACTGACAAACTGTGATATTATTTTTTGGCACACTTCCCAAGACAGCCCAGAATGGTACGGCCAAGGAGAAGGGCGATTTTGAGAAGATAAAATCATACACTCAATAATAAAATCTGAAACTCACCAAAGAGGGGCGCCCTAGGATGAGGAAGCCATATGTAAAGTACCCAGAACCAACAAAAATTCATGCAAAGACTTATGAGCAGATTTCTACTTCAGCCAAACCCTAACCAGCAAATGCAAAACTGACAAAATCTTTGAAATCTTCAACCTTGATGATCTGTCTGCTTGTCTGGATGAAAAGCAGTCTCTGAAGCCTTAGCTAGGTGCTATCTTTCAAGCACGAAACCAAGAGAAATGGCTAGGAGGTATGCATCCCTCGAAGTAACTCTGAAAGTATTTCAGCAGCATAACAATAAGGTAGACAAAAGATAACAAAATGAAGAGCAACTGCCTCCTTATATAGACCCTTTGAGAGAATCTCAAGAAACCTCTAGAAGGTGCGCCCCACTTCAAGACCTTTTTAGGTTTTTGACTTTGACTTGGCTGCTTCCTCAAAAGGGCGTACCTTTTCTTTAGTGATAAAATCACTTTAAAATAAAACATATTCTTCTCCAAAGGTTGGCGTCCAATTTCTCTTAAGCAATTATTCACTTTAGAAATATTAAAATATTTCCCCATGAGATGACCACCCTCAAAGTCCCCCTTTTTAAAATAACTTAAAGTTATACAGCTAGGCCAAGGGGTTATAACGTTATAATATAACATTATTTTAATTAAAATACTTATCTCTCCAGAAAATGCATCAAAAGGCCAAAACAATATTACCAACTGAACTGCCAGAAGAGGAAAGCCTGCTGAGCTAATGCTGACTGGACCACTGCTAAAAATAGAATTTACTAAAAATAGTAAATTCAAGAAGTTGCTCGGAATGCAATGCATGCGACACCATTGCGAAGCTTTCTGAAAACCCAGAAAGAGTCCGCAATCCAAAATCCCAAACTTCAAGATGTAGCCGTCATAACTTACTAAAAATAGTAAGTTCGGAAAGGTTGCCCGACGCAGTTGCAAGTCATACCTCTGCGAAGCTCTCTGAAAACCCAGAAGGAAACCAGAATCCAAACATCCAAACTCCAACAAGCAAAACCCTGAATCTTCAAGAGAACCCATCAAGCAGTCGGAAACCCTAATTCTGCCACTGACTGGCTGACAGCACACTGGGAATAGGCTATCAATCACTGAAAAGTGAAGTGCTAAAAATGGGGACATTACAGTCCGCCCTTCCCAAAATTGCTTGTCCTCAAGCAATATCGCCATAACTCCAGAAAATTTAAAACTGATCCATACCAAAACAAGTATGATCCCAGGTTCCCAAATCCATCTCAGGAAGGACCCACCATGCCACTGCTGCACCATTTTGTTCACATTAGTGAAAACATCATGCCAATGCTGCACTAACCTCCCTTGTAACTCCAAAGTGTTACCATCCATGATAATCAAACGCAAAGATCTTAAAGGACTAAGATCAATATCATGCAATATCTCCTGTCCATGATGCCCCGAATCAACAGTATCAACCACACCACTGTCAATCATAATTCTAGGCAAGAAGAAAGATAGGATACTCAACTCAAAACTGTAATCCTCAACATGCCTCCATAAGGTATCTAACACAGCCGTGTTTGCAAATGTGACCTCTCCAAAACTTCTTGCAAAGAGAGAAGCAATCCTTTGCAAGAGCTCATGACTCCACATGAATCTACTATGCCTCCCCTGAATTATTCTGGTGCAACCATGAAGATTTCTAAAAACTCTTACAGTTCTCACTCCAAGAGCCTCAAAGTGGTGAACCAAAGCATGTGAAAATCCGCAGTCCTGAACCAACACTAAGAGTAAACTATCAAAGTTTACATCACAAACCATCATAAGATGAACTTGGAGAGTAGGAAAGGTGTGAAGGAACAAATGATTGCTGCTGATCAAGGCTGGAGTCAGCGTAGTGCAATCTAATTCAAGAGTCCTACACAAAGGAAAACAACAACACCACTCAAATTCGCAAGTGTGAGCATGTGAGATGACCATCGAGCTGCAAGGTGACTCCTCAAAAGTGGCAGGAAAACGCACTAGAGCAATCTCCAACTGAAAATTACCACCTCTTCGACAAGTAGTGATGAACAAACTCTCCCAAACGAGGGTAACTGCACAAGTAGGGTGGCAGTGCGAAATATTCCCCATTAATTTTTTCCCAAAATTAACATTCAAATCAACAACCAAACATTGATTAGCGTTAGCTCCAAAATGTAAACCAGCAAAGAAGATAACTCTAACCAAGAATGTTCACCAAGATCCCAATGTGGGCGAGGTGATAGCATATGGTCAGAGGATCATTAGGCATAAATAGAGCTGAAAGTACAATTCATCTGCTGGTGCAGGCATCCACAAGCGGTGGGAATACTCCACTTATTCAGTGGGTGAGTTTACAACAATTATTAGGCGGCAAGCCAGCCTTTAAATCCACTCTTCCACTTATTAACGTGGGGGGAATACTGTCCACACAACCACTTATTTTGTGGGGGGAATTTACAATCAAGAAAGACATTTATTCTAAAACTCAACCACTCAATTGTGGGAGTGTAATCAAGTATAAATTGCAGCAATAAAATGAAATAGCTGTTAGTACTACTAACTAGCTTTACAATGAATAGAAATAGTTGCAAATAAGAGAGATAAGCTTCTAGAATGTTCTTTATCCACACTGGCGGTAAACCATCCAGGGGTTACATATATGAGAGATTAATCATAAGATTTTGCAGCTAATTAAATGACTGGAACAGTACTACTGTTTACAGTCTTACAATGATAAACAATTGCAATTTTCAAGTGTTATTACAATCTTTACAAAGCACAATGAAATAGAAGATTTTTCCACTTGATATCCTCTCAATTAATGAAGCTTAAAACCAAAATCAGAATACTGAAGCAAACTGATATAAAAATCAGCAATCTGGAAATGATTATCAGCAAACTGAAAACACATAAAAATAATCACAACTCCTTCACAATACCTCCAGAAGATGAAATATAGCTTGCAAAAGCTCTTGAGAAGGTTGGCGCCCAATTCACAATGATAAAATAGCATCTAAACTCAACCATTAATTTATGCACGAATCCCAATGCTCCCAACATGGTACCCCTTGCAAGGGAAATTTTGCAAGATTAAAAATAAATACTTTGAAATAAATTCGATCTTCTATGGGAAGGGGCGCCCATGTGCTAGGAATCCATATCTTCAATACCCAGAAGCATATTAAAATCGTACAAAAGCTGTTGTGAAAATCACCTTGAGCCATGAATGAACCAGGCAAGCTCAAAGAAAACACTTCAAATTCTCCAACAATGAAGCTCAATGTGCACTTCTGAATGAAGCACACTCTCGATCCAGCATCTAGGGAACCATAGTTTCAAGCCCGAAGAATGGAGACAAATTGCTAAGCTTTCCCTTAGCCGGATTCTGGATTTCAAACCAGCAGCATAACTTTACAATATTTCCAAAGATAATCAGCTCTTCAAACAGCAGCAATATATAAGTTTCAATTGGCAAATGAAGCAACAAGAGACTCTTCAAATTCCAAAGTTGAATCCTTCAACTTCAAAGGGATCACCACCTTTTGCATTTTACTTTTTGAAATAATATAATGTTACTCAACCTCCTTTTCACTTTTGCAACAATAAAGCATTTTAATAAATTAGTAAATGCACAATTATTATAATGACCCCCTTTTAAAAACAACATGAAGTGATCATTCCTAGGCATGGGGGTACAGAGAAACATAAAATGACTAAATTATAAAACTTAATCATGGGAGATAACCAAAACCAATACCAATCTTTGAGGAATTGATGGATATAAAATGACGGTGAATTAGTGATTACTCTTAAAATTAGACTTACTAAAATAGCCCATTTGCTATAAATAGTAAGTTCACATCAAACAATGAAAGCCAAAGTAGACATTGGGCTGCCAAAAGTTGAGCTGTTGCTGAGCCAGGATCTTGCCAAAGAGATAGACTTGCACAAAATAGTATTTGCTATAAATAGTAAGTCGCTGCTCACCTCAGATACCAAGTGAAAGCTGATGTCGAAAGAGAGCCTAATTTTCTGCCTCGGCTTAATACAGTTTCGAGGAAATAGGCTAAATCCAAATGAAGAAGTGATATGGCCAAAATGGGGACATTCACAGTCAGCCCTTCCCAAAATTTGCTTGTCCTCAAGCAGATTCAATCACCAACTTGAAATCACCATACTGAACCAAATTGAAACTGAATGTGATCCCTGGGTCCCAAATCAACCTAGGTGAAAGATAACACCTACTGATGTAACCATTGCACTGCTGGATGCCAACAAAAGAAATCACCAGATTAAAATTAAACTGAAACATCATGGGAATAAATTCTAGAAGACCATCATTGGCTTCATCATCTTCAATTGGGGAATAGAAAACCCAAGTGATACTAGGATTCCAAAACTTTCTTAGGAACACTGTTCCTCTAATCCGTTGCGCTACTCTGATTAAAACAACTGAATACTCAAAGTGGATCAACATGTCACGATCCACAAAAGACAATGCACCAAAAATGTTAGTGCCTGGGTCCCATATCAGTCTGTAGGACCTCCAAATCTTGCTGTCATAATTCTGATCAGCAACAAAAATATTTTCAAACATGCTTCTAAACCAATGCCAAACCAAGAGCAACGCTCCACACTCCATCCCTATCCAAGAGGATGCACAATGCTTCCTTTGAAGCAAACTGATTTCACTGAAAGAACTCCAAGAAATATTCACATGTCTCACATTAAGAGTCTCAATTTGATAAATCAAATCAGCTAATAACTCGCTGTCCCAAAAAGTAATGTATGAGTTGGTACCACAAAATTCACTGTCAACCATCAATGAACAACCCATACCTGAACTTTGACCATACTGAATCATTCCCTTGCTCATTTGTGGTAGAAATTCAGTCCAAATAGGAGGTGGAGAGGCCTGTAAATGAAGTAACCAGCTTCCTAAGAGGTCTGAAATAATCATCTTGAGATCTGATTTTTGGAAAATCAGCATCCAAGAAGACAAGCAACAGCTGCAACATAAGAATCTTTTATCAAAATGAGCATCACTGCTCATGAACCAAGCTGGTGGCACCTTTAGCAAAAAACCACATGCCACCACAAACCAACTTCTGATCATGTTTCCTTCCCAGAACACCAATTTATGATCAAAAATAAAGAACCAATGACATAGAAAGAAGGAAGCAACAAACATAAAACAGAATTTTTGACACTTATCTCTCCATCCAACCTTCTTTTTATGCATTCCATTCTTCATAAGAAAATACTTGAGATCCCAAATACTAATTTGCAATTGAAGACATTTTCCAACACAAAAGCAAATGGTCACAACTACATTCTGAATATTATATGTTGGTCTATCTACTTTGAAATTACCTTCTTCCCAAGTAATGCCAGGATCCCAAACTAACAACCATGAAGAACCACTTCTCAAACTGATAATTGCTCTCACACGAATCCTTTGATTCGCTTGTTCCATCTGCAATGCCACTTCTTGAAATTCCAAGAAGTATTCAACCAACCTTTGTTCATTGAAGAAATCAAATCTAGAATCTTGTGATATGACTTGCCGGAAAAATTCCATGAATCCTTCATCAAATACAATTCTGAAATCTATCACTCTAAGAGAAGATGGTGATGAACTAAAATCTGATATGAGCCTCACAAGCATCCTCATCAAAAAATAAATTAAACCTTCATCAACAAACCCATCAACTCTTTGTTGATGAACAATACGAATGCCTTCATTTCTTTGTGTTTCAAAAGTTACCAATTCTTGCCAAGTGGATGCACTAGGAGCAGCAATAGATTCAACTTCATGCAACTCACGTATTAACTCTCCAATGCTAGAAGACAAACTCAAATCCCCTTCTTCAGTAATCTCTGAAGCAATTTCTTTGTCATTTTCAAAAAGAGGATTTACATAAACCTTACTAGAACCTTCTTCATACAAGAGATTGTCAAAAGCTTGATAAGCTTGAGAATTTGAATGCTTTGGTCTCTTAGGACAGCATTCCAAATCATATGTTTCTTGTATGAGATCAAACTCATCAAGAATTTCTTGAAGCTCCTCTACTCTTCTTCTATTTTCTTGCTCCCATGAATATTGAACAGCAGAAATCTGATTCTCTGCTTCAATTAGAGTCTCATGCACTTCTTGCAACTTTGTTTTGGTAAGCTCATGCCACTCCAATGCCTTGTCGGCAATATTGGCCACTAAGTCTTTGTCACGAATGATGTGCAAAAGACTAGATTTAATTTCCTCAAAGGCAAATTTAATGGACTTCATGTCATCAATAGAAATGCAACATACAACTTCTCCCCTAGGCACATCATAAATCATCTGTTCTACATGTCTATGAATTCTATCAAGATTTGACAAAATTTGAATTCCATTATCAGCAATGTGTGAACTTGAGCTGCAATCATTATATACTGGCTGAGATGATGTAGAACAACTTTGATGGATAAAGATTTCAAAAATGGTTTGAGTTGTACTCCTCAACTTGTCTCGCATGTGATGAACACTCTTCATCATTCCATCCATAGTGCCTTCCAATTTCTTAGCTTTTTGTCTTAGCTTGATTTCCGGTGAAGAAAAATCTGCCTTATAACTACTAGAAACTTCACCTTCCATGTTGTCTCCTACACATGATTCAAAAGAATTGATCAAATCAACTTTGAAGTGGGAAGAGACTTCATCTTCCTCTTTCTTCTTCTCCTCCTTGACTTGACTTTCAAACCAACATTCTCTAGAATTGTGAAGAAGCAAATTGCTGATTGAACACATATCTTCTACTAATCGAACTTCTCTTTCATTTGGATCTACACTTATGGCCTCTTCATGCATCTTTGTTTCAACTTTTGTTTCCAAAAGTTTTTTCTTTGAATATTCAACATGAGGCTTCTTAACACAAGTCAACTCACTGTTCTCCTCTGTAGAAAACAAGAGTACCTCACTAGTCTTCAAGGCTTCCACTGACACATTACATTCTTTTACAGAATGCTTGGATGAGTGCAAATCCGTAGATACCCCTTGAACTTTTGCAATGTCTTCAAAGGGATTCCAACTTTCATCCTCCTCTTCAACTTCGGAAATCTCCTCTTTGTTCACAACAGTCTTCTTCAAAAATGGTTTCAACTTATCTTCACATTGACTGAAAATTTCTTTAACTAACAAATCAACAGTGGGAGAAATCTGCTCTTCACGTTTATAAGCATCCAAGAGAAGATTTTGGACACTTTCAGGAAGACTATCAGCTTCTTTAATTGTAGAGATTAGAACATTCATGACAGCTGCAAGCATACTCTCTTCTTGCTCACTCCAGGTCGAGGTGAAAAGATAATTAAACAAGTGATAAATCTGATTCTCCATCTCAAATTCTATCAATAAGATGCAAGCACCAACTTCAGAAAATGTTTTTAAAATAGCAGCTCTTCTTGGAAACAAGCTACTACCAGTTTCATCCAAATCTTGAAAACATTCCACTATCATCTTTAATATGATCTTCATAGTTTCATCATCATAGGGCAACTGGGGAATTACAATTCTCATTATCTCCATGAAACAAGAAGAAATCAGCAGCTTGGTTTCTTCATCAGGATGCCCCAACCAATAGGGCTGATTCAAAGTATTCACTATAGGAGCTACTGCCAACTCCATTTTCTCTGAAGGTGATTGCTTCACACGTCTCAAACATTGTTCTAACAAATGAAGAATGTTCTCTTCATTTTCTCTTGACAGAAATTCTTTACCAAGTCTCTTTCCAGCCATAAAGAGAGTCTCCACCAACTTCATCTCTTCTTCATTAGCCATGTAGTTGCCAACTTTTGAATGCAAAGGTTGAACTAGAATGCTGACTTTCGATGTAATCTAGGAGATCTCTTTCCTCTGCCTAAACATGGAAGCGATGATCATGAGGATGGCGGGGATCTTACGCTACGATACCAGAAATATTCCCATTAATTTTTCCCCAAAATTAACATTCAAATCAGCAACCAAACATTGGTTAGCGTTAGCTCTAAGAATGCAAATCAGCAAAGAAGATAACTCTAACCAAGAATGTTCACCAAGATCCCAATGTGGGCGAGGTGATAGCATATGGTCAGAGGATCATTAGGCATAAACAGAGCTGAAAGTACAATTCATCTGCTGATGCAAGCATCCACAAGCAGTGGGGATACTCCACTTATTCAGTGGGTGAGATTATTACATTATTAAAGGCGGCAAGCCAGCCATTTAAATCCTCACTTCCACTTATTAATGTGGGGGGAATACAGTCCACACAACCACTTATTTTGTGGGGGGAATTTACAATCAAGAAAGATGTTTATTCTAAAACTCAACCACTCAATTGTGGGAGTGTAATCAAGTATAAATTGCAGCAATAAAATGAAATAGCCGTTAGTACTACTAACTAGCTTTACAATGAATAGAAATAGCTGCAAAATAAGAGAGATAAGCTTCTAGAATGTTCTTTAACCACACTGGCGGTAAACCATCTAGGGGTTACATATATGAGAGATTAATCATAAGAATTTGCAGCTAATTAAATGACTGAAACAGTACTACTGTTTACAGTCTTACAATGATAAACAACTGCAATTTTCAAATGTTATTACAATCTTTACAAAGCACAATGAAATAGAAGATTTTTCCACTTGATATCCTCTCAATTAATGAAGCTTAAAACCAAAATCAGAATACTGAAGCAAACTGATATAAAAATCAGCAATCTGGAAATGATTATCAGCAAACTGAAAACACATAAAAATAATCACAACTCCTTCACAATACCTCCAAAAGATGAAATATAGCTTGCAAAAGCTCTTGAGAAGGTTGGCGCCCAATTCACAATGACAAAATAGCATCTAAACTCACCATTAATTTACTTGCACAATTCTCAATGCTCCCAACATGGTATGGCCCTTAGCAAGGGCGATTTTGCAAGATTAAAAATAAATACTTTGAAATAAATTCTGATCTTCTATGGGAAGGGGCGCCCATGTGCTAGGAATCCATATCTTCAATACCCAGAAGCATATTAAAATTGAACAAAAAGCTGTTAATGAAAATCACCTTTAGCCATGAATGAACCAGCAAGCTCAAAAACTGAAAAACACTTCAAATTCTCCAACAATGAAGCTCAATGTGCACTTCTGAATGAGGCACACTCTCAATCCACCATCTAGGGAACCATAGTTTCAGGCCCGAAGAATGGAGACAAATTGCTAAGCTTTCCCTTAGCCGGATTCTGGATTTCAAACCAGCAGCATAACTTTACAATATTTCCAAAGATCAGCAGCTCTTCAAACAGCAGCAATATATAAGCTTCAGTTGGCAAATGAAGCAACAAGAACTCTTCAAATTCCAAGAATTTGAATCACTTCAACTTCCAAAAGGGATGCCACCTTTTTGCATTTTACTTTTATTTTAATAAAACATTAATTATCTCCCTTTAGGCATCCAAGTTCACTTTGCAACAATAAAGCATTTAATAATTCATTAAATGCACCATTGACCCCTTAATGACCCCCTTTTAAAAACAACATGAAGTGATCATTCCTAGGCATGGGGGTACAACTGAGAAACATAAAAATGACTAAGTATAAAACTTAATCCATGGAGATAACCAAAGCCAAACTGAAACTGAAGGATAGCAAAATGACTTGAGCTGAATTGCTGATGATGCTACTGCCAAAATTAGACTTACTAAAAATAGCCAACTGCTATAAATAGTAAGTTCACATCAAAACAACGGAAATGGCCAGACATTGGTACATAGAAAGTTGAGCTAACGCTAGGCGGATCTTGCCAAAGATAGACTTGCTTTAAAAATAGTGAACTACTATAAAATGGTAAGTCACGCAACAACTCTCAGGCATGGTGGTATCACGAAGAAACCCTAATTTTCCTTTTCGAGCGCCCTCACAGTTCCAGAAGTATTTGGAAATCCAAATGAAGCATTATGGCCAAAATGGGAGTTATTACATGAGTCTGCCTCCAATCAGCAAACTCGTGTCTCCAAATTTGCCCTAGTCTTAGCCGAGGATCACTCCCAAGAGCAACCAATCGTTCATCTCTCCATCCCATACTCAAAATCTCTCTCCAATCCATTTGTTGATGAACAAATGGAACCATCAAGAAGCTGCTAAAGAAGGGAACAACACCAAAAAGTCTGAAAATTTGATCCTTATTCCTCCATAAATTCTTCTTTCCACAAACGGTAAGCTCCATCAACCCATGTTGAGAATCCCAAGCTTGGATACCCAACTGAAAATAATCTCCAACACTTCGGCAAGAAAACATAGCACATCTCTGAGTGCTGGTCAAAATCAAGTGCATACTTGTAAAATTGGCATTCCCTCTGATGAACCTCTGAAACCTATCCATGAAAGCTTCAGGAACACTGGAGCATGAAACATAAGATGACTTCAAATTCAACTCCCAGAACAAACTAGCATCACTCAACCCAAGGAATGGATTGACAAGAGTACAAACACCATATTTTGGTCCATTTTCCAAAGTGAAGACTGCATCCTCAATCCCTCTTAAGCATTCTTGATCAAACAATCTTCTTGGAAGATTACCAATTTCAAGGAGCGAATCTCCCTCATGTTCGGCTTGCAAATCTTCAATAAGCTGAAAATCACATTCCATATTGTGTCGAGAAACTTCATCAGGATCCCATTTCATGCTATTATCAATTGATGTTTCATCTTCCATCACAAAAAGAGGATTATCATAAGTTTCCTCAACACCCACTTCAAAGAGAGGATTGTCATAAACTTGAAAGTCATCCTTTTCATCTTGCTGCTCCAAATCAGCACATGCAACTTCTGATTTTCTTGAGACACTTTCAAGATCAAACTCCCCTTGAAGACTATCAAGCTCCTCAATTACTTGTTTGATTTCTTCAGCTCTTTGTGCATTCTCTTGTTCCTTAGAAAGTTTGAAATCAACAAGCTGATCTTCTACCTCCATTAATGCTACTTGAGTTTCTTCTAACATAGCCTTTGTTGATTCAAGCTCATAAGTAAGCTCATCAACCTTTCTCTCTTTTCCTTGGAAAGCACTGAAGGTCTTCTTTGCAAGTTCAATGGCATGATCCCGATCTTCAATCAAGTGTATGCAATCAGATTTCAATGTCTCCAAAGAGTCTCTGATAAGCTGCAAGTTGGGGAGAGCAACTTCATCCCTAACTCCTCTTCTTCTCTCTTCAAGTTGAGCCTTCCAGTAGAAATCTTCAACCAAACTGTGAGTGCGATCAAACTGGGATAGAACTCGCACTTCCCTCTTAAAGGACTCTTTGACTTGACCTTCCCACTCAAGAATTTGCAAAGATGGTAGATTGCTGGTTGGCTGCTTTTCAAAATCAGAACTTTGTTTTGTGTCTTTGCTGCCATCATAGCTGCTCCAACCTTCTTGTCTTTCACCATCAACTAGAGGAGAATGCTCAATGTCATGGAGAGGATTAGACTCCACAAATTCTTCAACCCAATGCTTACAACCAGCTTCAAGCATTGATAAATCGGATTTGTGTTTAGGAACTCCATCAAACTTTCCATCTTCAAGAGCCATATGGTCTTTAAGCTCCATTTCCACTTCACTGTCTTCATGATCAAAGGTTATAGCAGCCCCCTCATAGCTTGCAAAGCAATCAGAATTTTGAACTTCATCAGGATCAAAGGGAAACTCATCCCACACAGTTCCTTTGTCATCACTAAATGCCTTCACTCCTGGATCCCAAGTGCTAGAGGATTGATTGTTTTGATCAAAAGGAAAGTGCTCTTCGTGCTTCTCTTGGAGGGTTGACTCTTTGAATAGGTCACCACTCAATTCACTTAAATTGATATCTTCATGAATACCTCCCTCTAATGGCTTGGTTTGAAGATCAAACCCAAAACCACCCTTGACACCATCATTGTAATGAAGTAAAGAATCTCTAGTGCTAGCTGTTTGGAAAACTTTATCATCCTTATCTTCAATGAACCCATCATCTATAGGTGTATTTCTGATCTCATCATGAACATTCATATGCATGCCAAAAAGGTCTTCTTGATCACTTGTCATAAATTCATCTTGTGAAAACTCTTGAGGAGTTTGGACAGCAACAAGAGGAGAATTATCCATCACCAAATCTTCAACAAGAGGAGGTACAAACACATTGGAATCATTACCAACATAATCACTTTGGTAATGGTCATAAGCTGATTCAAAGACACCACCAGTATTTCCTTCAACTTGCTCTTCTTCACACTCTTCAATGGTTACGGTATCTTTATCAAACTTCCGATCATTTTGAGGTGACATGAGCACCTTGCTTGTGCCATCTTCAATACTAGTTGACTGATTTTTCCCTTCAACTTGCATATTTGTGGGCTGCAAACCACAAACAAACACTTTTGCTTCTTTCTTGAACCCTTTATCCATGGAATGTTCTTTTTCTTTCATTGTTCTTCTAATGTAATTAACCACACCCAATTTTCCGGGTTTCAAAACCAACACACAATTCAAGTAGGAGTCAAAAGAAACATCGTTCTTAAACTCATTTGTCATATTCTGATATTCCTCATGGAGCATGGAAGCTTCATGTTCACATTGTCTTTTGTACTGTTCGGCATACTCAATGAAATCCCTTGCGGCCAAACTAACCTTTCCTTCCTCAAATGCCATATTCAAATCTGACTTCTCCCGATTCTTGGACCTCAAAAAACGCAACATCTTCAGAACCTCTGGAAGCTAAACTGAACTCAAGTGAAGAATCTGATTTCTCTGTCATTCAACTGTCAATTGAACCTTGATGGGCACAGGATGGCAGGATGCATGGCTCTGATACCACTGTAATGAACCGGACCAATTTTTTCAATTTATTTCAATGAACACACTAATGCAAGAAGCACCCGTTAGGGTTAGTCCAAAACAAAACCAGCAGTTCGCAAGTAACTCTTTGCCAAGAATGCGCACTCAATCTCAAGATGAGAAAGATGCTGTCATATGGCAAGAGGATCGTCAGTACAACTAGAAGGAATTACAATGCTGAAAGTAAACTCTACACCAAGAATGTGCTTTCAAACCCCAGTAGGGCAAGTAGCGACCATCTGGCGGAGTAACAAAGTAAATACAATGCTGAAAGAAAGCTCTACCACTTATGCAGCGGGAGCGAATACAATGTAAGAAGTGCAAAGCTTCAATTCCCTTCTTGGCGGAATACCATCCAAGAACTTTAAGTGTGTAGTTCATTCACCCATCTCTGGCGGTAAACCGTCCAAAGATTATTAGGTTTGCTGCTCTAAAACTAAGTAATTGCAGAATATAAAAATGACTGAAATAGTACTACTATTAACAGCCTTACAATGCACAATCTGCAGATTACAAAGTGTTACAAACTGTTAAACCAAAGCAACAACTGATAGAATGTTGTTCCGACTTATTTGACTTCACAATATTGATAAAACAATGCTTGAACTGAACTTCTGGAAGTCTGATATAAAATCAGCAATTCTGGAAACACCAACCAGCAACACAGTAACCCACTAAAAAGCTCATAACTCACTCAAAACCCAACCAAATCACTTAAAACTAGATGCAAACGAGAGCTAGAATGCTGACAATGAAAACCTAACTGAGAAACTACTGACAAACTGTGATATTATTTTTTGGCACACTTCCCAAGACAGCCCAGAATGGTACGGCCAAGGAGAAGGGCGATTTTGAGAAGATAAAATCATACACTCAATAATAAAATCTGAAACTCACCAAAGAGGGGCGCCCTAGGATGAGGAAGCCATATGTAAAGTACCCAGAACCAACAAAAATTCATGCAAAGACTTATGAGCAGATTTCTACTTCAGCCAAACCCTAACCAGCAAATGCAAAACTGACAAAATCTTTGAAATCTTCAACCTTGATGATCTGTCTGCTTGTCTGGATGAAAAGCAGTCTCTGAAGCCTTAGCTAGGTGCTATCTTTCAAGCACGAAACCAAGAGAAATGGCTAGGAGGTATGCATCCCTCGAAGTAACTCTGAAAGTATTTCAGCAGCATAACAATAAGGTAGACAAAAGATAACAAAATGAAGAGCAACTGCCTCCTTATATAGACCCTTTGAGAGAATCTCAAGAAACCTCTAGAAGGTGCGCCCCACTTCAAGACCTTTTTAGGTTTTTGACTTTGACTTGGCTGCTTCCTCAAAAGGGCGTACCTTTTCTTTAGTGATAAAATCACTTTAAAATAAAACATATTCTTCTCCAAAGGTTGGCGTCCAATTTCTCTTAAGCAATTATTCACTTTAGAAATATTAAAATATTTCCCCATGAGATGACCACCCTCAAAGTCCCCCTTTTTAAAATAACTTAAAGTTATACAGCTAGGCCAAGGGGTTATAACGTTATAATATAACATTATTTTAATTAAAATACTTATCTCTCCAGAAAATGCATCAAAAGGCCCAAACAATATTACCAACTGAACTGCCAGAAGAGGAAAGCCTGCTGAGCTAATGCTGACTGGACCACTGCTAAAAATAGAATTTACTAAAAATAGTAAATTCAAGAAGTTGCTCGGAATGCAATGCATGCGACACCATTGCGAAGCTTTCTGAAAACCCAGAAAGAGTCTGCAATCCAAAATCCCAAACTTCAAGATGTAGCCGTCATAACTTACTAAAAATAGTAAGTTCGGAAAGGTTGCCCGATTGCAAGTCATACCTCTGCGAAGCTCTCTGAAAACCCAGAAGGAATCCAGAATCCAAACACCCAAACTCAACAAGCAAAACCACGAATCTTCAGAGAACCCATCAAGCCCGATCCGGAAACCCTAATTACCCAGGCGGTGGCCGGCCTACTTCAGGAATAGGCTATCAATCCTTTGAAAAGTGAAGTGCTAAAAGCAGGGACATTACACATGTCCATTAATATGACTTATTTTATGGCTTTGCATGGATATGAGGTACTAATTCTCACAGATTTGGTGTTCACTAAAAGCATGGTACCAACTACTAGTGACTTGGTAGGACATAGCCAAGATATTTTGAGGTTCCTCAAGGATCACCTATAACAAGATCTAAATCAATAGAGGTTTTATTCAGATTATCATTACATTGAGAGGTTATTCAAGGTTAGAGACATGGTTTTTCTATGCTTGCAGCCTTATAAGCAGACTTCTATTAAGCAACATGTGGCTGAAAAGTTCAAACCTCGCATCTATAGACCTTATAGAGTTGTGAGGTTGGTGAAGTTGGTTATGAGTTGGAATTGCCAATAGATAGTAGAAGTCACACATGTGTCTTGCCTTGATAGGGTAGTTGGACAATGTATTACACCATGAGTAGAGTTGTCACTATTGGATGATGAAGGGAAGCTCATTTTGGTGTCAAAAGCCATCATTTATATAGGGTAGAAGAAGATGAAGAATATAATAGTCACAAAATACTTGGTTCATTGGAGGAACCTACTCACAAAAGATGTTACATGGAAGAGACTAGAGATTCTTGAGCACCCAACTTCATATTGCTTGTGGGCAAGCATTTTCAAGAAGGGTGGACTTGTCATGCCCCTTTTTAATTAATTAGCTTATGGGGGCCCAATCCTTATTTTCCTTACAAGGACAAATATATTTTAATAAAGGGGCCATGGTTTAGTAGCAACAAGTAAAATAATAATAAATAACATTGGGTTGTGGGTTTCCATAAAAAGTGGTTGTAACCCCAGGGCAATTGATAGCTTCTTTATGATGGATTCTATGAAAGTAAATTAGTAAGTTATAGGCCAAAGTGGGGCTATTTTCAGGAAAGAATCTCATTAATAATTTAATTGCTATATGTAATAAACACCCTCAATTTTTTTTTTTGAAAATTGTTTGCTCAAATCAGAATGGAATGCTTAGGAACTTCCTTTCGACTTTCTAATCACCAAGTTCCCAATGTTGGCGAGGTGAGAGCATACAGTGTACGGGATTACAAATTATTTGAAAATAATCAGCTGAAAGTAGTATCCACTTATTTAGTGGGGTTAGCCCAGCACTTCCACTTTTCAGTGGGAAAGGTTATACAATAATGAAAAATGCAAGCAAGCTCTTCCACTTTTCAATGGTGAGCGAGTACAACAAGAAGGAGCAACTCTTCCACTTTTCAGTGGTGAGTGGGTACAACAAGTATGAGAAACTCTTCCACTTTTTAGCAGTGAGTGAGTGCATCAAGTATGGGCAAGACCTCCACTTTTCAGCAGTGAGTGAGTACCAATAAGCCACTTATTCAGTGGGGTGTGTAACAACAAATAGCAGGAGCAGGTCACTGGTGGTACTACCACCTAGTGTTACAATGTTAGCTCATACAATTCTTTCCAAACCAAAATATATCTGCTGTTACAATAAACTATTGTGGAAAGAAGCTGATTTGAAACAACCCCGAATGTACCACAACTCAAAAACTATCCACCCATCATTGAAATAACAAATATACCTCAAAGATTGGCAAGTTGATGGCTGGTGCAGGTCTGAAAAGGGTCTGAAACCCTGCTGTTACTGTCAGGTCAGCGAGTCAATAGCTCTGGAATCTTCACTAATCCTCCTCCAAATGTACCAAATGGTGAATGCAAGCTGGAACTATGTTTCCAAACAACCTTGATCAACTCATTTCTTCCCAAGGATGGATTATAGACATCTGAAATTGATTATCAAACATCTACAGGTCTGTCATAATACTGTAATCACTGAACTAACAAGGTCATGGAATGGTACAGCCCCCTCTAGAGCATGATATCCAACATAGTTCAGTCTTTAAACCATTCAAACTTCCTCCATGGAGCTGGGCATCACATTCTAAGGTGTGAAAGACCCCAAAAACCAAGCACCTCACCCTCAAACTTCACATGCCCCTTCACCAGGCACTTCCAGGAAATGGTATGGCCTCCATAAGATTAATTTGCTGCCTCAAACTGTACAGCCTGCCATAAGTTAAAGCATCTCAAAAACCAATAAATTCAGAGAGTTTTTACTAGCCATGATGTCTCCCACAAATGGTACAGCCCACGAAGGAGGTATGGCCTGTAGGAAGACGTGGTATGGCCAGCTTCTAGTCTTTCCAATTGCCCGACGCAAGAAACTCAAAACATCTCTTCCAAAATGCAAACTAAAACACCATCAAAGCATTCAATGTGAAAAATCAAAACTGGAAGCTTCAATTAGCAACAATGGTGACCTTTGGATGGAATCACAACCGTCTAGCTAGGGAATTTATTTCAATTTTGAAACTAGAAAATCCATGAGGGTTTTTGTCCTCAAAGCTTATGGAGAACTTGAGCAAATTCTGGCAGCATAATGATATCTTTCTTCAACCTATGCAACAATGAGTCCCAACGCCTCCTTATATAGATTTTGGGAGGGAAAATTATCAATTTGAAATAATAAAGTAACTTACTTTTCCCTTAAAATAATCTCTTTTCATGTGTAAAGGTCCCTTATTCCTCCTAGGCATCCAAATGAGGGACAAAAATACCTTTTTAAAAAGATATTACACTTAAGTTATCAAAATAATAATAAAACATTATAAACTTAAGTGAATAATTAAAATATTCCACCCCAAGTTGCAAAAAGTACTTAAACACATCGGAATCCAAATTTGATCATGCCACAATGATATTGAAGCAATAGGACTGTAGGAGTATGGTAGGAGTCAATTTGGTGACTTATTATAAATAGATGTTCTCTCCAAGAGGTTTGGTAAACACCCCAAACGTCAGAAAACACTTCGGAAAGTGTCATTGAGATCTAAATTGCCCACATAACTCATTGCCATGAATTAGAAACTTGTAACACCGAATCTACGTCCTCCAAGGACTTTCGAGTCCCCTTGCCTTACCAATTAGCCCATGGGAACTCAGGAAATAGGTTAATGGTCCTCAAACTAACTAGGCCTAAGAAGGGGACATTACACTATATTTGAGAGAGAAAATGAAGCTTGGTGGTGCTATATATTGAGGAGTTTGTTGGCTTTGAGACATCTGTCAGTGTATTCAACCTTTTTTTCCATCGTTTTTTTGGATAATTTTGTCATAGTTTGAGCCTTGTGTTCAGCTGTAGGATTCAATGACGAAAACCCTTGGATATTGGAGATCAGCAAATGAAAACCCTTTGGTTTCTTGGAGATTGGAGGACGAAAATCTTTTGGTTTTTAAGGGCAATCTCATATAAAGGTTGTATTTGTACTTCAAAACTTTGTTTGGATTTTAGCATATTTTCTGGTATTTGCAACAAGTATTGTATTTATGAAGATTCAACATTGTGGAAGCGAATATTTTGTGATCATTGAATTAGTGCTTTATTGTGGAGGAAGCTTTTTTCATATTTATGTGTTATTCTATGAAAACTTAGCACCTCTATATTATTTTTGCAATCCATTGTTACATCTTTTTGGGTATTGTTAATATTGGAAACACTACATATAAAATCATTATTCATCCACTGTATGCTCTCACGTTGCCCTCATGAGATTTGGGTGATCAGAAAGTGGCAAATAATAATATTTACTCACCTTGTGCTCTCACCTCAACCTCGTAGGATTTTGGTCATAAAAAAATGGTAAATATTTTATATTAAAATTTGTTGAGAATATTACAAGTCTCTTTACTACCAGAGACTTGCTGGCATTGGATGTTATGAGACGCTCTCGGGGGAGTACTTGGCTTCCTTCTAGGTTTAGAATTCAAAATTATCTGCACAAGTTATATTTTTAAAAATTTGTATTTGGAATCAACTTTTTACTATCTACTTTTATACACTTGACTTAGTCCTTGGATTGTGCTCATCTCAACCATGCCATTCCCCTGTAAGTATTCTCTGATCAGGCATGGGCCCTTCTCTTAGTGATAGATGATGGGCTTTGTGCAAATATGTTATGTAGTTGGTCTAATTTCATGTTCTTTTTACTCTCTTTAACTGATTGTACTTCTGAAATTTCATTGACCTTTTGTTATCTGTTGACATTAATAGAATTTTTTCTTTCGTGAATCGTTCATTGAATTCTATGTCCAATTTAGCCTACACTTATTTCTTGCAACTCCACAGTGTTAGGTTCCTGTATTTGTTGAAAGTGACATGCGTCCAACTGGGTGCGTTGAGGTCATCTTGCACTTAATTGGATGATGCCTTTTTCTTACAGAAGTGTCTTGACTCTTTACATTTGAAAGCTTAGACTGGTTTTTATCTATTTGAAGTTTGAACATGAAGGATATTAATGGCTTTTGCCATTTTGCATGCAAAAAAAATGCTTCAAAGTAAAACAAACTTATAAAGTCTTTAAGACAGCAAGATGCCAAGAAGTATATGGAAAATACAAGAAATATGATGTGATTCTATTTGTTACGGATAGAAATACTTATTGAAGATAGATTAATTTAGGGCCTACTTCTTTTTCCCTGATTACACTGATCCATAGAACCAAATTTCAGTTTCTGCATTTCCACGCATATTATAATCTAGTCTTTTGAGATTTACATTAATTGAATTTTATAGACGACTTCCTACAAAGTTAATTGAATTGTTTTTTATGAGTAGTTTTTCTGTTCTTATTGCCTGTGTGATATGTAGGAAAAAGACATAACCTGCCATTGGATGGTTGTTGTTTCAGCTATTTGGTTGCAGCAATGGCCTTACAATTCTTGTGGAGCTTTATACTAGCAATTCTTGATTTATATGCATTACTCATAAAGAGAGGCCTTCACAATTCAGTATTGCTAAGCTTGTTTGTGGTGGGAGATTGGGTATGAAGATCTATTTCTCTTTCTGTTCATGATTCCAGAATTTTTTTATCATGAGAGGATACTTCTCTTTGTTATCTCTGCACTTTGTAATACAAATTTACGAAGATGTTAATAGCAATAAATTTTTCTGAAGGCAGGTCACTGCAACATTGTCACTTGCAGCAGCCTGCTCGGCAGCAGGAGTAACTGTTCTTTTTGATAATGATCTAAGCTATTGTGATCAAATACATTGCCACAGATATCAACTTTCTGCTGCAATGGCCTTTTTGAGCTGGCTATTGGTTGGAATTTCATCTCTCTTAACATTTTGGCTGTTGGCTTCTGAATAGCTTTTATTATAATTGATTTGAACCAAAAAAAGTAAAAGAAAAAAGACACTGTAAAATATTCTCTATCAAAGATGTTAAGATAACCTGTTGCTTGGGACATTATCTTAGAACCTCTGTCATATGTGCAAGTGGCTTGTTTCAACGGTCTGCATATCCTACTCAACCACTAAGCCTTTTCCATTTTAACCCATACAGTTATGACTGCTTGTCTCATCTGCTTCTTGTAGCTGTGTAAGAGGACTTGAAAATTGAGTACTCGTATTTTTTCTGCTCATAAGCTTTTGGGGCAATGTTTTGGATTGTGAAAAGTTTATAAGGTGGCACGTGGGAATTGTCCATGCCCTTTAAAATTGTATTTGATCATATGCTAGATTATAAAAAGAGTCTATTCCAATACACTGAAGATCACAGTTTATTTATTTTTCTGTATAATAGAAATGGCACAGTTTATTTATTTTTCTGTATAATAGAAATGGTACTGTTCTAATGATCCTTATTTTGAGAAGGGGCTCTTTAAATGACAAGAGTATGTATAAGCTAGATTGGGGAGATTGGTGGGGATGGAGTAATGGGTTGCCTGCAAGGCAGATTTAAAGATACAATGAAAGAGTCTGTTTATGCAATGTTTTGAAATATTTAAAATATTTACATCAAAGTAGGAACCCAACAGAAAACCAGTTACAGATAAGCAAAAGAACAAGAGCTTACAGATGATTACAAAGCATATCCACTACTGCGAAAAAACTTTCATCTTTTTAATAAGGAAAAAAAAAAGGAAGAAATTTCTTTCGTTGCCAGTCAATTTCTATGTTGTTGAAAGAGTAACAAAAATATGAGAAGTGTTAAGGTTAACTTTTTCTACCACACCTGTGGGTAGTCACACCTATTGAATGTTTACACATTAATATTTACTTAGATGTTGTGATGATCATTTGTGATTATGGTAGTTGTTTATGGATTTCATATATGTTGTCTACTGGTATTTAACTATGCTATGGTTTTAAGTTAGTCTAGTTAGATGTTAATTTGATGTAGTTGAAAAATTTAATTTAAATGATCTTAATTCTGTACAGTTGTGCTGGTTGTAATATTTGAATGTTATTAAATAATAATTGTGACTAAATAATTTGTGCTATAATTATAATATTATAATTGGATGTTGGTGTTAAGTTTAAATTGAATATATTTGAAGTTGAGTTAAAATGAATAATACAATTTTACAGTTATTGAATGTGTAATTAAATTGATAGACTTTATGTCATTCAAGTGGTGTGGTTTGATTATTATGGATTATGGATCAATTTTATCTATGTTAGTGGTATGTGATTTATCTATTTGGTTTGTTCAGTGTACATGAGTGAATTGTATGTATAGACATGTGAATAGTGTAATTTAGTATTATTGTGCTTTGTCTATTGTTTTATGTTGAGATTTAATGTGGATAATGAGTGCGCAGAACATTACAGGTTATGCTAGTAGGAGGCATATTCAAAGTGTGGTGTTAATAATGGAAGATCGCATAATTCTGTATCCACGCCTCCATAGCTTCTTAATCTGCAAAACAAAGAAAGAATAAGGAAAGGTATCGTTAAAATGTGGTGTTATTTGATTGATTTAAATGTTTTATGGTTTGGTAACTAATTTCAAATTATTTAAAATGGTTTTTATTTAGTTAAACTTAATTTAAGGTTTTGGACAATTTTTAAAAAGTTAGAAAATATCTATTTTTTAAAATTTTGAGCACACCTTTGACAATATAGACCAATTATATTTTAAGTACTTGGGAATGGTAGTCTTTTGGGGAGATTTTGTGTACCATGGAGGCAGTAGGAAGAGATTTACTTTTAGAGGGCATGGTGAATCTATGTGGATTCACATGGGTGAAGGTGGTCATTTATTATTTTGTAAGGGAGCTGGGTGTATGAGTTGGAGAGTTGTAGTGTGGCTCCGACCCCTTGGACGTAGGAGATCATGGCACTCCTTTTTATAACCTCTCTCATGATTTGGGAAGGGGTTATGTATTTTGATTTTTACAATTTCAATTTGAGAATTGGGAGAGATTGATTTTGAGAGAGAATTGCAAAGGCAATTGAGATTTCTTGCAAGCTTGAGAGCTTGTAGGTGAAAGAAGGGAGCCTTCTCCACCATTTGCACACGTTAGAGTTAGGAGGTAGGCTCCCACATTCTTCATTGTTTTTTATTTTGGGAAATTGTGCACGTTTAGTGATATAGAAAGAGTACTTGGATGTTGGGTGCCTTAATTGTAATGGAGATGATGTTTTTTCTCTTTTTGCATTTTTTGTTTCTCTGAAGGAGAGATGTGGGCATTGGAATTTTGTGCTTTTATTTTGGAAATGTGAATTTCTGAAAGTTTGTGAAGCTTTAAGATAGTGCTTTAAATTTAAGTCTTTGTTGGCTACCACCCTATATATTGTTGGCCTAAGCATGTATTAGGGTTTTGAGTTCAATGAGGGAAACTTTGTTGAGCATGCGAGTTCTTGATTACTTGTATATATTGAGAGATAAGTGGTGATACTCTTGTTTGAAATGAAATTCATAAATGCAATTATTGTGGGATTATGACTTAATAAATTTTGAGGTTTTGACTTGTGTTGGAAGAGATGATATTACAAAGATAAGTGTTTGGGTATGATCTATGTTGGATTGTGGAATAAATACTTGTGTGTGCGTTCTATGTTGTAATTGGGTAGTAAGTTCCTTGGTAATCCATGCTCTCCAATGGAAAGTACCCTTATTTCCCCCCTTTAGAGAACTATTGGTTGATTCATTGTGGGCATTCCTATCTTTGAACTACTTTTGTGGCCAAGTGTTGAATAGTTCTATAAGTTTTGGTCAATGTTAGAATTTAGGTGCCATCTACCTTGATAATTCTATGTCATTTACATGTTTCCAATATCCTTGGAAAGTGTCTTTGGAAACTTGGGTGTTATTGAAAATTAATTGTAATATTTAATCCCACTAATTGTTCGAAATACATTCATAAGAAAGGAGGGATTCATTAGTAGTAGTAAAGGCGACTTGTGAAGGAAAAAATAGTTAATTAAAGTTACACCTACAAGTGGAGTGTCGGACAAAGAGTGGATGACTCTTGAGTTTCAAACTTGCATATTATGGCATTCCCTAGGTTGAGTGCTTGGGAGAGAGAGGATAAGGACCTTTTGAATATCTTAAGATTTGTCCTTAGTTATTCCCTAGGTTGGGTCACTAGATTGGTGTTGAGGTTTGTGTGGAGCTATTATGATCACTATGTTTGTGGTCATGTGTTGTTACTTTAACTTCATTATTTTTTGGTGACAACATGGAGGTTTCTTGATCTCTTTCTTTCATTGAGTGCGAAGAACTTGGGAGAGCTATGCATATTAGTGGTGAGAGAGGTATTGTAGTATATTTTTTTGTAGGATTCTCATATCATTGTATGTTTCATTGACACTATATAATAGAGAAATTTTCCTCTTTCTCTGTGTAGTACTATGTTGGAAATTGTGCCTCAACATGTTGGCTTGAACCTCTATTAAAGACTTGGCGGATTTCCCCTTTGTTGGTTTTCATTGTCGGCCTATTGCCCAAATCTTGAACCTTGTAACCTATGTCGTGGGGTTCTGAAAGATGATAACTGGGCAACAGTGTGTTGATCGCGGGATCGCTGCAATCTCTAACATTGGAGCCTTGTCGCTAAGTTCAGAAGTTACTTAACTTCTCGACTGGCCGATCTCCTTTAGTGTCGTGGTGTTCGAGAATTTCCTAACCTCCGACTAGGGGTTGTGAAGTTTGTGCTTTCTCCAATTGAGCGACAAGTCGATGGTTTGGTGGGACCGGTCTGCGTGGATGGTGACAACAGTGTACAACGTTGACTTGGATGCCGACGGATGTCGGGACCACTTGGAGGTTGGGAGATAAATATTTAAGTCTTTTTCGGGAGACTTGTGAATATTGTAGATTCCCATCTTGATTCTTCGAAATTGCACAAGCGGTGTACAAGTGAGTTGGTAACAAAAGGACTAACTCGTGGATACCTAAAGTCTTCGGGCTTTTGTTTATAAACCAACGACTGTTAATATTCCATGTTAATGTGGGATAATGTTGACGGTTGAGTTTCTTGGCAGTTAAGCGAACCGAATCGGTTTGAATAGTAGATTCTTGGAAATTGAAGGGTCGAAGGTTGTATAGCAAGAAAACGTCAGACCGGTTGGTGTTGCGTGTTGAGAGAGAAGGAAAAAGATTGGTCTTGGTTGAGCGTACTGTATGTTAGAAGAACATTGTAACAATATTGCAATTAACTGTGGTTGGCCGATTGTAATGCTGCTGTGTAATATTAGAGAACAAATATCTGTGAAGAAGGGATCTGTAACTTTATTGTAATCTCTTTTACAATGAATAAAGTGGTCTTTCTTTGGTGGTGGGTTTTTCTCTCGAAAGGGTTTTCCAACGTAAATCTTGGTGTCTATTCTCTGTTGATATTATTGTCTATTTTTTTCTTTCCTTTACGTGTGAATCTTAATGTTTTGTAATTTGAAATTAAAAGTACTCTTGCATTATTCCCTTATGAATTGACATTAGGAAAACATTTTCCACACTAGTCTTTCCTTACAAGTGGTATCAGAGCTTGGCCAGTTGTGTTATCCTTGTGGGTTGGGTTGGGTTTTTGTGTCAACTTTGAAGTGGGAGTTTTGTAGAAACTTGGTAATCTCGATTGTAGATTAAGATGGCAAGCACTTCAGGAAAGATTGAAATTGAGAAATTCAATGGTAGCAATTTTGAGTTGTGGAAACTCAAAATGGAAGATCTGTTGGTGGATCATGATCTTTGGCTTGCTGTGTCTAGAACGAAACCCTCAGGCATGAAACAAGAAGATTGGGATCTCCCAGATAGAAAAGCAAAAGGGTTGATAAGACTCTATTTAGCAAATTCGGTTCTCCTGAACATTCATGAAGAGAAATCCACATCTTCTTTGTGGAAGAAGCTTGGGGACATTTATTAGGGTAAGTCCTTGGTGAATAAGTTGTTTTTAAGGAAGAAGTTGTACTCTTTGAAAATGGAGGAAGGGGCATCTGTGGCTGATCACTTGAATACTTTTAACACACTTATTGCTCAATTAACATCTGTGAGTGTGAAGATAGATGATGAAGATCGCTGTATGCTTTTGTTGTGTTCTTTGCCCGATTCTTGGGATCATTTAGTGATGGCGATTGGGAGTATGACAACCACTTTCAAGATGGAAGATGTGGTTGCTTCTTTGTTGTCAGAAGAGATGAGAAGAAAATCTTTTGAGATCATGAAGGAGGCTCTTGCTGTTTGTGGCAGATTGAAGGAGAAAGGCAAGAAGAAGGACAAGAAGTCTAAATCTAAATCTGAACGGAGATCAAAGTATCCTGGCAAGAAGTCCAAGGTGAAGTGTTGGAATTGTGGGTAGCCTGGTCATGTCCGAAAGGATTGTAAAGAGGAGAAAAAGAAGAACTCTTCCGATAATGATTCTTCTCAGAGCGATGCAAATGCTTTCATTGCAACCTTAACAACTCAAGAATCTGATGATGTCTGGCTGATAGACTCTGGAGCATCTTTCCACATGACATCTCATAGAGATTGGTTCACAAAGTATGAAGAATATGATGGTGGAAAGGTGTATTTAGCAAGCGATTCATCTCTGGAAATAGTTGGCCGTGGAAGAGTCAAAATTCAGTTTCCCAATGGAAGAATTAATGGAATTAATGGCATAATGCATGTACCAAGCCTGGCTCAAAATTTATTTTCTGTAAGCAAGTTGAATGATGTTGGAGTGCAAGTCTCGTTCTCAAGCAATGGATATAAAATGACTGGATGCTCAATGGTGCTAGCTAGGCGTGCTCGAATAGGTACTCTGTATAAGATGGACACACTTGCTGTTCAATGTAACAGTGTCTCTGCAAAGTCATAGAACACTGTTTGTGCAAAGGAGATTGAAATCCCTGAAAGGGCAAATTCTTTGGAAGTTAAACTTCCTGCATAGAAGACTATGCTCTAGCATCAAAGGCTCAGTCACATTAGTGAAAAAGGTTTAAAAGCCTTGAAAAATAAAAACCTGGTTGAGGGGCTTGATGATTGTAATTTGGAATTTGAATTCTGTGAACATTGTATATATGGTAAACATCATCGTGTTTCTTTTTAATCTAGTCCTCATAAATCTTTTGGTGTTCTGGATTATATTCACTCTAATGTTTTTGGTCCAGTAAATGTTCCTTCATTATCAAAATCAAGATATTATGTTTCCTTTATTGATGATTATTCGAGAAAGGGCATTTGTATATTTTCTAAAAAGAAAATTAGAAGTGTTTAGTCAGTTTAAAGAATTTAAGAACCTTGTAGAAAATTAGACTGGATGAAAAATAAAATGCTTGAGGACAGATAATGGTGGTGAATTTTGTTCTACAGATTTTGAAAGGTATTGCAAAGACCATGGAATTAAAAGGCATAAAACAACACCTTACACTCTGCAGCAAAATGGAGTTGTTGAAAGGTTGAACAAGACGTTGATGGAGAGAGCAAGAAGTATGTTGAGTAGTGTTGGTCTGGAGCAGAAGTTCTGGGCTGAGGCTATGGCTACAACATGTTACTTGGTAAATCGATCTCCTTCTTCGACACTTGTTGACAAAACGCCTATGGAAGCTTGGTTTGGTAAGAAGCCCTCTCTGATACATGTTCGTGTCTTTGGCTGCGAAGTATATGTTTATGTGCTGAATGAGAAGAGAACTAAATTGGAGAACAATGTTGTTAAGTGTACCTTCATTGGCTACGAGATTGGTGTGAAAGGATACAAGCTTTGGAATCTCGTGACTGAAAAGGTGGTATACAACAGAAGTGCAATCTTTCTCGAGCTGAAACCTTTTTCAGTGGATTTGTAGTCAGGGATGAAAAAAGTCAAGGAGAAAAATGATTGTGTTGAAATACCTCTAACTCCAGAAAAAGAGGAACAACACATTGTTAGTATACCTGAAATCGAGGAGAGTTCGAGTAGCTCTGAGAGTTCTGAAGAAGAACTACAACCTTAGCCTCAGCCTTTGAGGAGGTCTACACGTGAGAAGAAACAGCCTGATAGGTATGGGTTCTCTATGTTAGATTCTACTTGTGCCTATGCTTTAATTACTAATACTGATGAGCCTAGGATTGTTAAAAAAATAATTAGAATGCTTGATTCAAACTCTTGGTTGGAAGCCATGAATGAAGAAATGGCATTGTTAGAAAAGAATGACACTTGGAGTTTGGTGCCCTTGCCTGAAGGAAAAAATGCTGTTGGCTACAAATGGGTATTTAAAAAGAAAATAGGTTTGGATAGCAGTGTTGAAAAGTATAAGGCGAGGTTGGTTGCAAAGGGATATTCCCAAGTAGAGGGAATTGATTATGGAAAAATATTTTCTCCTGTAGCTAAGCTGACATCTATCAAATTTCTTTTGTCACTTGCAACAACGTATGACTTAGAAATTGAATAGATGGATGTGAAGACAACGTTTCTTTATGGAGATCTTGAAGAATAAATCTAAATGTCCCAACCTAAGCACTTTGTGGTAAAAGGTAAAGAAAATCTGGTTTGCAAGTTAAAGAAATATCTGTATGGTTTGAAGTAGTCGCCTAGAATGTGGTACCATAAATTTGACACATTTTTTTTGTCTTTGAGATTTGTAAGATCAAAATCGGATCATTGTGTGTACTACAAGACTGAAAATAATCGTGTTCTTATTATTGCCCTTTACGTTGATGATATGTTGTTCATAGAGAATAGTAAGTTTATGATTTCTGATCTAAAATCTCAGTTGTCTACAAAGTTCGAAATGAAAGATGTTGGTGTAGCTAGGTATATTCCGGGGATGGAAATAACCAGGGATAAAAAGAGTAGAAGACTTTGGCTCAGCCAGAGTAAATATATTAACACTATTCTGGAGAGATTTGGTATGAGTGACTGCAAGCAGCTAGTTGTTCTAGTTTTGCAGGGAATGAAACTCTTTGTGGAAGATTGTCCAAAATCTCCTACTGAGATGGAGGACATGACTAGAGTGCCTTATGCAAGTGCAGTTGGCAGTTTAATGTATGCAATGCTTTGCACAAGGCCTGACATTGCCCAAGCAATGGGAGTTCTTAGCCGGTTTATGGCGAATCCGAGAAGGCCACATTGGGATGCTATGAAAAGAGTTTTTAGATATTTAAAAGGTACATCACAGTACACTTTGTGTTATCATGGTAACTCGTTTGGATCACAACGTTCTCTCAGCATTTGAGGCTATGTGGATTCTAATTGGGTAGGGGACATTGACAACCGGAGATCCACCAGTGGATATATTTTCATGTTGAATGGTGATGCAATTAGTTGGATGAGTAAGCGGCAGGCTATAGTCACTCTATCCACTACTGAAGCTGAGTACATGGTAGAAACCCATGCCTGCAAAGAAGCTGTATGGCTTAAATTTTTGTGTTTTGATCTCGAGTTTAGTGCAAAGAAAATTTTAATTTGCTGTGATAGTTAGAGTGCTATTTGTTTGGCGAAAAGTCTAACTTTCCATGCCAAGATGAAACATATTGATGTGCAATATCATTTTGTACGAGATATGGTGGAGGATGGTAAGGTCTATTTAGAAAAAGTGGATACTCTGGAAAATGTTGCAGATACGTTGTTAAATCCCGTGAGCATAGATAAGTATAGGTGGTGTTTTTATTCGATGGGCCTTGGAGACCATGAACTTCATTAAGATTGAGTTTGAAGGAAGCCAGTAAGTTTTCATCAAGTGGGAGATTGTTGGAAATTGTGCCTCAACTTGCTGGCTTGAACCTTTGTTAAAGACTTGGGCGGATTTCCCCTTTGTTGGTCTATCGCCCAAATCTTGAACCTTGTAACCTATGTCACAGGGGTTTGAAAGATGATAACTGGGCAACAGTGTGTTGGTCACCGGATCGCTACAATCTCTAACCTTGGAACCTTGCTGCGGAATTCATAAGTTACTTAACTTCCCGACTGGCTGATCTCCTTCAGTGTTGTAGTGTTCGGGAATTTCCTAACCTCCGACTAGGGGTTGTGAAGTTTGTGCTTTCTCTGATTGAGTGACAAGCCGATGGTTTGGTGGGACCGGTCTGCGTGGATGGTGATGACAGCGTATGGTAGTGACTTGGATGCCGACAGATGTCGGGACCACTTGGAGGTTGGGAGTTAAATATTTAAGTCTTTTTTGGGAGACTTGTTGTGAATATTGTAGATTCCCATCTTGATTCTCCAGAATTGCACAAGTGGTGTATGAGTGAGTTGGTAACAAAAGGACTAACTCATGGATACCTAAAGTCTTCAGGCTTTTGTTTATAAACTAATGACTATTAATATTCCACATCAATGTGGGATAATGTCGACGGTTGAGTTTCTTGGCAGTTAAGCGAATCGAATCGGTTTGAACAGTAGATTCCTGGAAATTGAAGGGTCGAATGTTGTATAGCAGGGAAATGTCAGACTAGTTGGTGTTGCGTGTTGAGAGAGAAGGAAAAATATTGGTCTTGGTTGAGCGTACTATATGTTAGAAGAACATTGTAACAGTGTTCCAATTAACTGTGGTTGGCCGATTGTAATGTTGTGTAATATCAAAGAACAAATATTTGTGAAGAAGGGATTTGTAACTTTATTGTAATCTCTTTTACTGTGAATAAAGTGGTCTTTCTTTGGTGGTGGGTTTTTCTCCCAAAAGGGTTTTCCCACATAAATCTTGGTGTCTATTCTCTATTGATATTATTGCCTATTCTATTCTTTCCTTTACGTGTGAATCTTAATGTTCTGTAATTTGAAATTAAAAGTACTCTTGCATTATACCCCTGTGAATTGACATTAGGAAAGTGTTTTTTGCACTAGAGTCTTTCCTTACATACTATAGGTAGACTTGGCATGCCTTGATTTATTTTTAGATTTGACATTACTTGTGCAGTGGGTGTTTTTGGATATATGATAGGTCATTCACTTTGATATCTTGTTTTTTTATTATTAATGTGATGATGAGTTTACATGTTTCATTGGATTATAATCTGAGTTATGCAGTTGTGTGGTTCGATCACCCATTTGATTGCAGTGGGATGACTTGGATGTGGATTGTCTATATCCATGAGATTATTTCAATGTTTATTTAGATTTTGTTAGTTGGCCTTGTCTATGGTTATTTGTACATTGGTATGTTATATTGAGATAGGAGGATGGATATACAAAGACTTGATTGTAGAGTTTAGGTTGGTATGTTGATGGCATGAAGTTCTATTTATTATTTTTATACCTTGGTTAAATGTATGGCTAGCTTGGATGAGTTGCAATTTCTTGTGGTTGCTATTCTAGCTAGTATGAGTAAGACAACTACTCAAATCCTTTGTTATCATTTGAATCTAATGCTTGTGTTTATGTAAATATTGGTTCAGGTTTCAATGATAGTTGATATGATTCACCTTAGCATGTTCCTTTTTCTTCCATATGTGGTATGTTGGAGGATGTAAGGAGTTTTTTTTCTTGATGGTGGTTATCGTGGGTGTATTTATAATGTGTGATGTCAAGTGAGAGAATATAAGGATTAAGGTGTCATCTAGCTTGTAAATCCTATATCATATTACATGGTTCCAACATTCTTGGAAAGCGTCCCTAGGAACTTAGGGTGTATTGGGAAAATATTTTGTAATATTTGTTCACCATTTTTCGTATTACATTCATAAGGGGTGATGGGTTTCACTAGTAGTAGTAAAGGTGAGTGGACATAAATATTTAATATTATTTTCCCTACATGTGGATGCCTAGAATGGAATGACATAAGATAAGGAAATGGATAAATGAGTGATTATTGGAATTATCCAAGTGGGTGCTTGGAAAGAGGCAACAAGAGTCTCTTGGTATTCCATCATTTATTATATTTAACATGATGTTTAATTTCCAAGTTTGGGCACCTAAGTTGGAGGGAAAGTATTGGAGCCAAAATTGGTGTCCTTTCATATTCTGAGGGAATCCAAGGGTTGGGGGTGTTAGAGTAATAGATTAATTACTTAATTAATTTAATCATATTGATTAATTAATTAAGTCACTTTTACTTTAATTTCACTTAAGCTAAACTTAGGCCCATTAATAATTAATTAATTATTAATTATTAATTACTCACCTTTAGGGTTTTGATCTCCTTTCATAAGGATTGATCTCTTTGTAATTATTCAATTCTTGTTTTATGCATTTTTGCTTCACGACAAGTAGAGCACCATTGTTGTGTTTCATTATTTCTTCAATGTGATAGGTTATTTGCTTGCAGGTGTTCACTGGGTTCTGTGAGGTTGTATTTCTCAACTTCAACATGGTATTAGAGTGTGGATTCAACAAACCTCTTCTCGATTTATGAGGTTTTCTTCTTCAACAAGGGTTGTAGGCTTCAAATTTGAATCCCCTTTTCTCTTTTACAAATTTTGGAGGTGGGCATTTTTTGAAGCACTTTTGTGTAAAAAGGACCTCACTGTTGGATCCAAAGTTGTTGAGAAAATCAAATTTGGCTTTTGTTTCGCTTGATTTTGACTCCAGACACTAGATCTACAAGGTTTTGAAGCGGTTGCTTTGTCTCTAGATCCAGAGGGTAGCTGAATTTCATTGGATGGTGGTTGTCTTCAGGATGTACTTGTTGTTCCTAAAATTTTGACAAACCTCCTATCCATTTATCAGATTTTCCATTTTGACATAGGTAAGACAGTTGAGTTCTCACCACATGATGTGGTTATTCGAGACCTACATGATCTTGATTTGGTTGTGGCTACTAGGAGTGTTGATTCTACATCCCACTTATACAGATTTGATGGCTTTGAGAGTACAGATGGTTCAGGTTCATCTCTTATAGCATATGTAGACACAGTGAGTAGGCTTTGGCATGAGCATTTTGGCCGTGTCAATTACAAATATCTACAACAGATGAGTACACAGGCACTTGTGATTGGGCTCCCACAAATTTCCTATACTGATGGTGTTTGTCGAGGTTGTGTACTTGGCAAACATCACCATGATTCTTTTCCTACAAGTAAAGCCACATGTGCTAAGGCACCCTTGGAGTTGGTACATAGTGACCTCATGTCATTTCCGACTTCTTCATTATTAGGGCCAAATATGTGCTCACATTTATTGATGACATCTCCAAACATACATGGGCGTACTTTCTTAAGTACAAGTCTGATGTCTGATTCATTCAGGATCTTTAAGACATTTGTGGAGAATCAACTTGGTCTTTCTATCCGGAGGATACACACAGATAATGGGGGGGAGTTTATTAATACAATTTCCAGGGACTTTTGCACTGAGCATGGTTTGCAGCATCAGTTTACAGTACCTTACACCCCTTAGCAGAATGGTGTTGCTGAGAGAAAGAACAAGACTTTACGGGAGATGGCCAATTGTATGATACAGTCATGGTCTATGGATTCTTCATTTTGGGCCGAGGAAGTCAATTGTGCCAATTATATTCAGAATCGAATGCCTCATAAGGCATTATGACTTATGGGTAAGTGCACAAAGTTGAGTCCACGAAACGTGGAAGTTTTTTCCTTAGCCAAAATATTGAAATTGGCATTGCAAAAATAGGATCCTGAGCCTAAATACAAAACAAGATCCTGCTTTTTAAAAATTGGGATCCCGTTTCCTAAAGGATCCCGAACCAACGGACAAGGAACAAGATCCCGATTACTACGAAACGAGATCTCAATCTATAAAAATCAAGATCCCGTTTTGTAGAAATCAGG
This sequence comes from Sequoia sempervirens, assembly GCA_007258455.2. Classification (NCBI taxonomy): domain Eukaryota; kingdom Viridiplantae; phylum Streptophyta; class Pinopsida; order Cupressales; family Cupressaceae; genus Sequoia; species Sequoia sempervirens. Next base: position 42,054 of record VDFB02345266.1, read on the forward strand.
ATCTCATTTTATAATGCTATTTATTTTTTTAAAAACGAATAGAGTTCATTTTGTAGTGGATAGGATCCTGAGTACAGGTGACAACGACCTCCACAAACAGCTCCAGGTACCCGCCCACACCCTTTTTTTTGCATTTTTCCATTTCTTATTGAAATTGTGAAGAAAATAAGTGAATTTAGCATTTTTTTTAATTTATTTCACATTTTGAGCATTTTTTTTCTTGTTATAGTAAAAATGAGTAATTATAGAAATAGATAAAAAAATGCAATGAAACCTAAAGATTTTTTAATAGAAATGAAAAAATGAACCTCAAATTGTGTTTTACAAACAAAATTTAACTTTTGAAACCTAAATTGTTCGATTAAATAAAAAAAAGAATTTGAAAACCCTAATTGAAATGAAATAAAAAAAAAATTACATTTCAAAAACCCTAGAAATTGAAAATGAAATAAAAAAATTGCATTTAGAAAACCCCTAATCGCTTTTTGAACCTTGAATTCAAATCAAATGAAAAAATTGAATTTGAAAACCCTAGTTTGAACTTAAACGAAAAAACTGCATTAAAAACCCTAATTGCTTAGAAATTGAAACCCTAAATTGAATTGGAGAAAATAATTTTGTTAAAACCCTAAATTGAAATTGAACAAATCATTTTGATTTTGAAACTAGGTAATT